>JASSUY010010896.1:0-19116 GCA_032466535.1 Forpus xanthops
ACCAGGCCGCGCCCGCCTGCGGCCCGCGGCCAGCCTGGCCCCCCGCCTGGTTGGGGGTTTCGGGCACAGGCCTCCCCCCGCTCCCCAGTAACGCTCGGCCCGCTCAGGCCGGGGAGGATGCTCCGCTCCTCGGCAGGCAGGGCCGGGGAGCTAGTGCCGGGCCCCTTGCCGTGCCCGGAGCAGCTGGGGGAAGGCAGGTTGCAGCAGCTAGGGAAAGAAAGGGAGCTCAGGGACGGCGCCGGCCTCTCCTCCCTTCCGCAGGCGCATGCCGGCCAGACCCTGCGGGACTGACGGCTCCGGGGCAGGAAACCCTCTGGCATCTAGAGGTGCTGAAAGAAGGCGGGCAAGGGCGGTGATACAGAAGCTTCCCCCAGTCCCGTCCCCGAAGTAGGTTATCTCCGTGGGTTATTTTTTTCTGTCTGCCTGTGAGTTACACAGAGCCGAAAGGCGGCTGGTGGGAGAGAAGGACTGAGAAAGCTGGTTCTGGGGTTTTACTGTGTTGCTCCGTGTTTGTTTCTTGAAACACTTGGCTTTGTGCAGAAGGTGTCTCTGCCGGGCCGACTCGCTGTACTTTAGCGGCTGCCCGAGCTGCTGGTGCAGTCGCCGGGGCAGCTTTCCCCGGGGCGTGACGGACGGACGGAGTGCTTTGGCTCGATGCAAAGTAAATATCAGGAGCAGGTTCGTTGTCCTGAGTTCACATGTTGTACTGGAAAAACACAGCGGGCAGTTTCTTCCTAATGAAATGGGTGTTTCTGATGGCTGAAAGAGGCTGGGTTTTGCTCTTCAAAAAAAGCCCTAATAGCCAAACCACACCCTACCGCTACCCCTTGTGTTCCCTGTGGCTGGTTAGTACTGTGCGTCTGGTTTGAAAGCGGCGGGGGGAGGGAAGGGGAGAGGGCTGGAGAGGCAGGTTACAGCCCAGTGCGTGTGTGTGTGACAGCCCGCTGAAACCCTGCTGGCAGGGTGGAGGCTGGTCATGTGCATGCTCCTGGGGAAAAGGAGGAAACTCACACTTGCTCTTGGCCTGGCCCTTGTCCCGGTTGTTTATTAACAGAAGCCTCTAAGAATCACGTTGCCTTGGTCTTTGAGCTTGCTGCTGTTTCTGCACCCAGGTGCTGGCTGCTAGTGTAGTCACAAAAGAAATCTTCAAATCAATTCTAAGATTAAGTCTGTCATGGTTTGAAGAGAATTGCTTTGGGTATATTCAGTTCTGCTCACTACACGCAGTTTCTTGAAAGCCAAGAAAAGGGCTTTCTGTGATTATTTTGTACAACTTGGAATATTTATCATAATTAGAGCTGCTTGCTTGTGTTGTTTAGGTTTTAACGATATCACTCTTGGCTGACAGTCACTTGTTCAAAACAGCGGGCTGGTGGTAGCGTGAAGGAGTGCTCCTGGTTGTATTTGAGAACAGGTACAGTCTGTCTGGAATTGCAGATTGACTGCTGACTGTACCTAATTTTTTGTCCATTCCTGATGCATTCTCACTTCAGCCTGTATTCTTTGTGGTAGACTGGGCTTCTGTAGTTTTATTAGCAAGTAGTTTAACAAATCTTACCATTTTTTAGGTGTTGATCATAATTAACTAAACTTTGCATAAAAGTTACCGGCTTTATTATAGTTACTCCCATTGGCTCCACACTTTGGCAGTTAAGCCTCTGAACCTCTCTAGGAGCATGCTTACCACTATCAATGGTAACACAAGCACTGTTCCCAAGCCGAAAATCCAAAACACAGTGCTCACCAGCTACTACTTAAAGAAAGATGACTGCTGCTGCTGAAACCATGACAAATGGTGACATTTATTTCAGTTGAACTATGGATAGTAAAAATTAAATGCATGCTCTTTGAATGGTTAAACTTTTTAAACTACTAGTTCTAAGAATGTTTGGTAAGACTGCAGGTGCATTTACAGTAAACGGTCAGTAGGTAACAGTTTTATAGGTAAATATATTTTCAGGTAATTATAAATGTTTATATATTTTTTTTTTTCACTGTTACCTTGAGCTGACCCAAATTCAGCAATATCATGGAATCATAGAATAGTTTGGGTTGGAAAAGACCTTAAGATCATCTAGCTCCAACTCCCCTGCCTTGGGCAGGAACGTCTCCCATTAAATCATGCCACTCAAGGCTCTGTCCCAGATGATGATGTGATTTACATGTGAACTATTTATCAGCTCGAATGAAAGCCCTTTTACTAGACTGCTTGAGAGCTGACAATCATCTGTTCTTTTCCCCACTTTTCCAGGCTCAGTTTGGCCACAAGGCACATCTTGCTTATTGTGAGGCTGCACTGAGCACAGCACCTGTGAAGATGCAGTAACCTGGATGTGACTTTTGGTTGGGTATGCCTGAGCTGGGTTGAACTGGGTCATTTTGAACCGTACAGATGTGGTCGCTGGCCTGCAGGGTTAGCTTTTCAGCTAGCACATGCCCATACTGCAAGCTATCACCCAGGAGCTTCTGGTTGTGTATATTGTGGTTCAGATACTCAGTCTTGATGTGTTACAGTGATTCTTCAGGCATTTCTTCAGATTGAGTAACTTGTCTTCTAAGTTTCCTACATATATATAGAGAATTTTCCACTGCCTTAATAGTAGGGCTTCAGGGAGATATATATAGTCAGGAAAGAGAAGGAAAAGTTAAACCTAACATAAATTGACCAGAATTGTGACAGAATAGCTTAGACCAAGACAGTGAAAGGTGCTTGCATGGCACCTACTGATGTACCTTGGTATTAGTTTGAAAAGTCTAATTCTCTGGCGAGAAGCGATTGCTCTAATTCCATTGGGTCCTCACCACTTACATTGAGAGTATAAAATGTAACTTGGCTTTGAATGCATAGAGTAGTATTTTGAAAGCAGTCTAAATGTGTGTGTTTGTTTTTTGTTTGTTTGTTCTTTCAGATAAGCGTTTCATGAAATTAATCAGTTGGAATTCCTATTAATATTTTATTGTGTAGACCAGTCCTAAGGAATTAAGAGATTCACATGTCCACTTGCCTCTTCTAAGTGTTAGATGCAAGTTATTTCTTAACGTATATTGACAGTAAGATACTGAAAAGCAAAAGCCTTAGGTAGGGCACATTGAGTTCTGTTACTTTTTCCTTGATTGCTGTGTGATGTGAGCAGTCAACTAAGTCATTCAGTGTTACTTTTCCCCAGAAAAACGGGGACGAAGGCAACTTTCTGTTCCATGCTTAAAGTTGAGCATTCTTCTGTATGTCCCATGTGAGGAAGGCTGAAGACTTATTGGGAGTGAGGGTTTCATATCTTCACTTAAGTTTTTGCTGAAGTTGCTTGTGGATTCAGGCTTGAGAGCAAGGTGGAAATTTCAACTTTATTAAGTATTTACCTGATCTAACACTGTTTTCTGAGAAATCCGGTAATTTGCATCATTTTTTTTCTGAAGTTTTTTTGTGTTTTATTTAGAAAATAGCTGAGAGAATCTCTGTGGCTTGAGAAGCTTAGTAATGAACAAACCCAAAACTCTTTTTAAAGTGCTATGAGTCTATGATGCTAGGTACAGACCATCGCTGAATATGTCTGTAATACTGGTACTAATTTAAATTTGGTTAAGCTTTCCTGTCTCTGTTGTAAATGATAAGGCAGCTATTCACTTTTTCAAGTCTAAGAAAAATCTAGCAGGTTTGGGGAAACATGGGATGAATCATGTTTTTGTGTGTAGATAAATCAACAAAGTGTAGCAGTATGGTAACTCTTCTAATCAGTTTCTGCTTTCATTCCACTTTCACCTTGCCTTTGTTCTAAGTATTACCAAGTGTCTGAATGCTGTTTCTGGATGCTCTTAGTATTTAGTATGCCTTCTTTATATTTTTTTTTTTGTTTCTCTCTTTTTTTTTTTTTTTTCTTGAGGCCAAGGGTAGAAATGCAGTAAAAAGACATCTTTTGCAGTAGGAGATAAATTGATGTTCTGATCTTGACTTAAGTTTTGAGTGATTATAATAGTTTTGAAGAAGGAATAAGTTTGAATTGATGATTAACAAGTGCATAGTTTTTCAGGAGCTTGTAGATAAGAAATTATTTGCATTTATATGTTTTTTTTAACTGAAAGTGTATACTAGAAATAAGTAATTGATTATATAAAACAACTGCGTAAGGATGTTTTGTGGGAGAGCAAGGAATGCAAAGGCACTTTAGACTAGTGTGTTTATCACTATGGGACAGAATAAATACAAATTCTCTGGAAAGCATTTAAGACTTGTTAGTTTAAGATGCATAAGTAAGGGATTATAATTGTTGAACTTGATGGCAGTTAAGTTTCCGTCTTTCATATATGCTTTGACAACTTTATATGAGAGGAAGAGTAGCACTGGGTTTTTTTCTGAGCATGGCTTTTGGGTTAGGAACGTGAATTGCATCTGATTTTTTGGGACTGACACTTTTCAGAAGAGGTAGGTTTTTTCTCTAATTGCCCAAAGGCTTGGGGATGGTTATCAGAAACATTGATATGTTGCAGTTTTGTTTTCTCATGGAGAAAGCTGTTCTAAACTGATCCTATACACCTATGTAGTAGCACGAGTACGAAGATCTAATCAGAAAGCTTAGAGAAGCAGCGCTGCATTATGGGTGATACTAGTAGTGGAAGCGTAAGCCTAGATTTAGGGAAACGTTATCTAAATGCTGGAAGTACTTGTGCCTTCTGAATGTGTCAGATTCCTGTAGTTTTAACTAGTGTGACCCTGCAAATTTGTATAGCTCTCAAGAAGCTGATTAATGTATCTAAAAATACTGTATTTCTAAATTTGTCAAACCTATGATATGGAAGATACATTGTCTTTGCAGCAAATGTTTAAGCTAGTATTTAGGCAGCAGGGTAAGGTGTCTTAGAGTCTTAGCAGCTGGTGCCTGTGTGTTTTAGTGAGCAAAATATTTTTCAGTATCTGCTACCACTAAACAGACACAGTTCAAGAGGAGATTAAAACACTGAAGTGCTAGTTTGAGGTTAGCCATTTCTAGTTGCAGCTTACTGAATCTGTCGAGTTCTAGTTCTGCATTGAAATGGCTGGAGAAAAGTCAGGGACTTGGGTCTGCTTATTTGCATCAAAAGGGCTATTTGGAGATTTGTTTTCTTTTAACAGTAAAAGTGAATAGTCTGTCTCTTTACAAATGAAATATAACCACTGCTATCTAGAGAGCTATAAGAAATACAAATTAAGATCTTTATCACAGTCTACAGATACTATAATGTCATGAAAATATTTCTAGGAAGAAACTTTATGCTGTGCTTTTAATATGCCTCACGTAAGTTATTTCTTGAGTTAGTGGCTAATTAGGTCCATACAATTCAGGCATACTGGCTTTAAGAATTCCCTCCTGATGTGTGAATTTGTTCCCTGTCTAAAATGTGATTGACAAGCATTATTTTTCAGTTGAAAAAAAATACTAGTCCTCTCAATATGTTAGAGGTTTACTTTGTTTGCACAAGTGTGTTTTTTTTTCTTTTTTTTTCCTGACAAAAATACTTCTCTTTCAGGAAGGTTAAAAAAAAAACCAAAAAAAAACCCCACACTTTTATGATTTTTGGAATCAAATCTTGCTTTACAATTTGTAGTCTTGCTTTTGTCATCTAAATGGGGTAAGAAAAACAACGAAGCTGGAAGGTGTTAAAAGTTGAAGTGAACTGGTGTTTGTGGTAAGGATGTAGAAGAAACCACCCCAAATTTATCTTTCTGTCAGTAGTTGTTTGAAAAGTTGCTTTGTTAAAAAAGAAGGGAAGTAGATTGTGGCAATGCAGAATTCCATGTATGTTGCATAAAGAACAACTTCTTTTGACCGGTGGCTCTGATGAAGGTGGAAATTGAAAGCAGGGTGTGAAGTGTTAAAGTGAATGTCATGGTAAACTTAAGTAAAATCTAATTTAGGAGTTATTCCAGGTAAGTAATGGAGTATTCTGTCTTTCAAAACTAACTTCACAATTAATGGAAACCTCTACTGAAGTGTATGAGTCAAGCACTACATAGGTAATTCTTGATTTTTAGAGATTTTTTGCTGGGAAAAAGTAAGAGACATGCTCAGTGGTGCTCGTTCCGGTGAATAGATAGGTATGGGATTTGGCTTTTATCCTGTGAAAAGGCCAAAGCCTGTTAATCCTCTCTGTTAAGGTGGTTATGTTGTTTTTGGAGATCTTTTCACAAGGTAATTTTTACTGGGAAAAAAAAAAAAATCCCAAAACCCAGCTGCAGTTAAATGCAAAAACATTTTAGAAGGATGGGCTTATTTTAAACTGGATATAAAATCCCAACATATGAATTATTTCAGTAACTGTTAAGCAATGTATTCGCATAATTATGTTTGTTAACTAGCTGAGATGGAGGTAAGTGGGCAATGTGTTGCATTATGTCTGGCTCATAGCAGCGTTAACAGCTACCATATAGACAGCTGTCTATTGTCTAATTTTATACATCAGGATCTGAAATGGTAAAGTTAAACACACATCTCTCTGAAACTTTTTTGAGATTTTTGTAAAAATATCATGGAATTGTAGAATGGTTTGGGCTGGAAGGGACCTTAAGGAATCATCTATTTCCAGCTACCCTGCCATAGGCAGGGATGCCTTCTACTAATACAGCATAATATGTTTCTCTTTCTGTATGGAATCAAGTTTATTGAAAGTGAAAATCCTCAAGGACCATTGCTTTTTCTAGTTTGTTAGGTTTCTTTTGTTCTCTTTTTCTCTCTGCTTGTCCATTTCCTAAACCACCTTCCATACTCTCCTTATTTTCAAGGAAGGGAATGTAAACTTAACTGATTGGCATTGAGGTGAGCCTTTTGTTTTTATTAATTGCTAAGCAGTCAAGAATGTGGAAATTTAAGCTAAAATTTACAGTAACAGGACTAATTTTAACATTTCCTTTACAGAGGCCACTGAACTCAATGAAAATGTTCATAACTTCTCTGAAGTTGCTGCTTGGTGTTTTCTGTAGCCAAGTATTGGGACCTGACTTTTTTCTGCCTTGGTTTAGGTTTATGAGTAAGGGGCTTAGAAATAATATTTATCTAAAATTCTTTTTTTTTTTTTTTTTTTTTTTTTCAATGAGCATTATCAAGATAAAACCAAACTAGGTATTAATTCTTCTGGATGCACATACGACTTAGCTCATAATTCTAGTTAAACACTCTGAAGAGATTCTTCCCTCTCCCTCCCCCTTTAAATGAGGGTAAAAATTGCTTACTGTTTTTCTGTAACTGCCCCTCTTTAGAATTTTGATATTCTAAGATTAAATCGGGAGACAGCAGAGATAAAATTCTGCATCAGTAGTAGTGGTTTAGGTCTAGCAGTAACTTCTGAGCTGTCTTCCTGGGCCTTATCTTGCCTTGTGACCTTCTTCATGATGAACAAATGTATAAGGTCATAACCACTTTTTGCAGGGGGAAGATAAGTTTTCAATATGATTGGTTGCCCTCAGTCATCAAACTGCAAGTCTACCCTTCATTGCTGTCTAGTTTGGTTCTCTAGCAAGATTAAAAAAAACCCAGCTTTGACATGAAGTCCCATATTTACTGCTACTTTTTAATTGTTTAATACTTCGTTTTTGCTAGTACTTTCTTTTCTAGGTGACTTTTATTTTTTCTCAGTTATAGACACCTAACTTGGTAAAACCATTTTTGTGTAATACTTCAGGATTATGGTAATCTACTTCTGCTAAAAGCTGTAGCCTCAAGTTTATCAACTGATTAGTATTATCGTATGCTATATTTCATTACATTTTCTACAGCTGCTTTCTTTCCTTGTGTGCTCACCTACAAATTAGACTCTTTGCTCACCCTCTCTTTGGATCATGGTTTATCCCAGGTAGTTTTACGAGGGAGCTGTTGTCCTGATACTACCTTTCCTCATCTCCTTATGAAGGAGCTGATTAGATACCGGTTTCCACATTTCTCTCCATGCTGAGTGGGACATTGCTCTTTATTACCCTGCTCTGTCTTGGGCAGTTGTGGTGTAGATTACTTATGGTAATGTCTTTAAAGTTTGAATCCTGAAAGAGCCTGTAGAGTAGTCTTGGGGCTAGAATTGTCATCTAGAAGACCAATATGCAGTGGTAGTTTTAAGTGCAAATGGGACACTAAGAAATGTAAATAATATTCCAGTGCATGTACTTCTAATCTGTCTTTGAATTTCATTATATAAGTACCAGAGTCTAGTTATGGAGTTTATGATTGTACTGATGAAATTGTATATATTCTTCTTCTGTAAGTTTATCCAGTCAAGAGCAGGAATTACACATCATCAACTTGGCAAGTTTTAAGCTTTCACAAGAATAATTATCAAAGCATTTCTATTTTTACTCATGTATTCCAAGAGTATAAGATACACTAGACCTGAAAAAAGTACTTAAGGCTTCCTGTAGTGTTTATTTCCAAGGACATTAGAAAACTTCTGTGATGTAATTGGAAATTGAGTATCTTGTTTGAATACATGACTCCTAATGCCAGGTCAACTCTTGGGTAAATACTCTAGAACAGATTTTGTGTAATACAGCGTTAGTTGCTATAGAGTGGTGTCACACTGAAACAAGAAGTGGTGTAGATTAATGGCTTGTGTGTCTTTTAATTTATTTATCCATTGTTTCTGTTGCTATTTTGATATGTTTTACTCTATTGTAGCTAGAACTAAGGTATATGAAAACTTTTAACAGCAATTTACTATCTAGTAACACATTACAATTTCCTGATGAATTGATTTAAGGCTTGCCCTTGGTGAATTGTGTCCTAGGGCATGGCTGAATTTCTGTTTTTCTCTGTAGTGAAAGCACCTTTATAGTGGGGAAAAAGTGAAAGAATGAGCTGTCTGGCAACAATATATATTTGGCAAACAAAGTGTGTTTTCTGTAGTGATATCTATGAACTCAAAGTTTCAGTGCCTGGATTTTTTTCAAGCACCCCATGAGCTCTTTAGTAAAACATTTTCTTTGTCAGAGGAGTTGTCTTCTCAGTCCACACTTGAGTACAGTCAGATGCACAACTTAATTGCAGTGTCACGCTTGCAAAACCCAGTGGAAGATCAGAATTCTCCTTAATGAAGTTTAGTGACTGTTATATAGCCTGCAGTCAGGCAAAAGAGTTCGAACAACAAAGAAACTCTCACCCAAGGAATACAGCAACAAAGGGTCTCCTTCTGTCTGCCCTCCCAGAAGGTGCTCTACTTTGAGCAGTATATTAGCTGGAAATTAAAAAAGACCCTTTAACCATTTTGGTTTTGTTCTCAATTTTAATAAAAACAATTATTCCAGGTTCTTAATTCTAAAAATATTGGGACAGTGCTGTCTGTGTTGCAATGTCCTCCTGGACAGGAATATATTTATGTGGAAACAAACAAAATTGTTACCAGGTTGTGTTTAAGAAAGTTTTGCATAGGTAAAATAATCTTTGTAATGTACTTTTATGTTGAGAAATCTGGCTTGTATTCACCTTCCATGTATAGTTTGTTAATATTTACTGTGCTTGGATCATATCCAAGCATTGCATGCTTCTTGTAGAATGCTGGGTGTTTTACTAGGAAACATGTTATTTCCATTTTAAGTGATAACTGTACTGAACATGAATGCTATTCATTTTAAGTGTAGAATGGAATGACAGAATGGAAGTTTTAAGAGTTCTTTATTATCTTCTCTGTTTATTCTGGGTGATGAAAGACTGGGATAGATTGTTTTCATATCCGGAAAAGGAAAATAACTTGAAAATTGTGATGGAAAGACAGTGTTTACTAATGAAAACATTATCAATCCTGCTAATTGGTTTTGGTGGATTGCCTGTTATGTCTACTGTTTGCTCTATAGTGAGGAAACTAAAAAGTGCAAATTACTTAAGATTACTGCATTTTGCGATCTAATTCTTTAGCTTTTTGTCAAAGCTTTAACAATAAATGGAGGAGGGAAACAACTGTTTCCTATTTCAAAAGTTTTTGCAATGCTTTTGATAAAGTCTCCAGAAATACAGAAATTATATCTAATATTATATGTTGTTGCCATAGCGCTATTTCGATAAGTTCAGCTGTAAATGCCTATAGCAGGCTTTTTTCAGGCAAATAAGAATTGACATATAGACTACAAAATGAAGAGACTAATGAAGTAATCTTATGCAGTGACTATTGGCATATTCACAGAAGCTGTCTACAAGCATCTAAAGACCTAACCATTACAAAGTCATGAAATTATTACAGTCCCAGGAAGTGCTCAGGACATGAACTGGGCTTGCAGTCTGTCTCAGGTGTTCTAGATATTTAATAAGGAAAAAAAAATGTGAAAGAAGAGAGGTACTGTCTCAGTCCTAGAACCTTTGTTAGGAGTTACAGTGAAAAATCTGGTTTTCTGTTACCTTCTCATTACTGTCTGTCTGTCTGTAGCTTTGGACTGAAGTTGGTCTGTAAGGTAGGATCTGTGATGACCTTACAGTGTCTGAATTTCAGTGTTCAAAATCGTAGTAGAATTTTCTGAAGTAACTATCAAAAAATACCTCAATGATAACAATGATCTTAACTGATGCTGACTCCGTATCTTGAGTAGTAGTAGTTCTGAAGTAATTAGGAGTTATTTATTCCTGTTGGAAATAAATTCTTTGCATGCTTCTACAAGCTCCAGAATACTTACGTCACGCTTCACTTTCCCACCTGCATTAAAATTGAGCATGAACTCAGAAAATCAGGGCGTCAAATTTTTAAGAGAGTAGAGGAATGTGAAAACTTTGCCTTCTCATAGTAATAACATTCATTATCTTGTGTAATAACTGTCAAGTGCAGTGCAGAATTTGGGAACTGTACCAATGTGAGACAATCGTATACTAAAGCAGAGTAATGTACAGCACTCTGATCGTGGTGATCTGAAGTTTCCAAAACCTGTTGAAACTCAGCACTTACCCTAAGTGTCTGTCTTCCCTTCAGTAGTACACAACTGTCACTAGGTCTTTGAGCAACCCTGTGTGCACGGATGCTCATAAATACCCTTATGTATAATTATAAATGCACTGATTTAGCTTTCTCAGTAAACCTGCTAATGTAGAAATCTCAAACGTTTCTCATACAGACACTCTACTCCAAAAATCTCAAATCCACAACCCTGTACTAGATGCTCCAATCTTACACTTAGGGTGAAAAGTGCCAGTTACAACAATATTTGTACCTGTTTATCTTGCTACACAAGGAGACCCCAGGAGCATGGCTTTGTGATTATCCAGCTTTATCCATAGCTTCCTATAAGGTTACTGATCAGCCAGCCTTCTAGCACATGCCTTGTGGACTTTGGAGTTTGGAAGGGGCAGACTGTTGCAGTTGAGCTTCTTTATAACCAGCTAGTCCTTGTGCTGATGGTGTCTGAGGCAATGTTTTGTTTTGTTTTGGGTTTTTGTGTTTTTTGTTTTTTTTTTTTTTTTTTTCTAAGGGAGTGAGGAGAAAAGATGTTTATTTCTTGCTTGCTGTAATATTATAACCACATATAAGTTTTCAGCTTGAGTATTATCTGTTCTGGGTACCTGCTAGGTAGAGACAGAATGAGTTTTCTTGATTAATCTTGCACTGAATTCCTTAGCTGCTGAGAACGGGTTCTTGCACCAAGGGGAAAAATTACTTCCTAACCACCTCAAAGGTAATTACGATGGCACTCACAGCAGGTAGAACTAAATTTAGCCAAATCCTGAGGATAAACAGGGTGTTTACGAAGCAAAATGGGCGAGGCAGTTGCTCTAATCCTTGATATGTATTCTTTTTTCCTAGTTCCAACTCCTTTCTTCCCAGGGTAGTACCATAGACTTGTCAGTGGCAGTAGAAGTCTGCTAGCAGAGTGAAATACCAGCATATTTCTGATACCATTATGCCCTGAATTTCTGAGGTAAAATACTGAAGAGCACTATTCTTTGGCATGACTGATAGTTGCTTAAGTAATCTGAAGCCTTTTGCACCTCAGCAGCTGTAAACGAGGATGAGTAGTTGTGTGCGTGCGTGTGTATGCACGCACATACCTCTGTTTTGCAGCCACTTCTTTAACCACACCTCAGCACTTATGAAGCACACAAAGACATCTGGTAGCATTGACCTTCTTTGTCCTGCCACTGCGGTCTGATTGCTATCACGGGGGTTCTTCAGCAGGAAACTGGCCATCTTTAATTCTCTTCTCACTCTATGATGGTGATGATGCTGAAAGGTACTGCTGCTTCTGATGATTAGCAGTTGCTTTGTGCTGATCCTTGGCACTTTTACAGCTTCCAGAAGTACTGAATAGTAACAGTTAAATTCGTATGTTGATTTTTACTGTGACTTTCAAAAACTTTAGTCAGCCCTTTCTTTGCTTCATCTTCCACTCCCGAAGTCCATCCGACTTTACTGTAGTTAAAGGTTGTCAGCATTTTAATTGGTGTTTAGTTTATTTCAAAAATTCTTTCCATATTTGCATATATGAAGTTTATGTCAAATATAAAAAGATATTGACAAGCTTAAGTTTTGCTAAGGCTTCCTGCATTGGTTGGGAAAAGTTGCTTGCTATACATGAGTGGACATTTTTTATGTGTGTTACTCAGCTTTCCTCTTTATACGTACCAGCACGAATATTAATGTTAATCTTTTTCCTTACATTGGCTATTGACCTAGAACAATTTCATAGCTAGAACATATATGATACAATTTTTGTGTAACAAGCAGTGTTGAGTTTAATTGTTGAAAGCAGGCAGTGCTCAATAAAAAAGAAATAAACGTTTGGAGACCAATGATGCTACTTAATTTTTTTATTTATTTTGCTTAGAGTGCTTCTGCAAGATGATGTTAAACAAGATGAGTTTATTTAGATTGTACTTTTGCTTGTGTGTAGTTGTAGCCTCCTCTAAAAACTGCCTTGTGATTGTATAAAAGGCACGTCTAGCACTCTCACTTTGTTATAAGATTTCCAGGACACTGGATAGCAAAACAGTGATGCAGATACATGAAGTAAAGTATTCAAAACTGTGCTGTAAATTTGGTTACTCCAGAGCTAGAAAAAGAAACCAGATTTCTGTGTGTGTGCAGTTTACTGTTTGGTGGATCATGCAGGGCTGGGTGGGGTGTTTCACTTAGGAGTTGTATGCCACTGCCCCATCTCCAGTTAAATCTTAAACTGACTTCTATGGTATAGCAGAGAATGCCTCTTTCATTTGGTACCTGTACACAGTGAGAAGTAGCTTATGCATTCTTCAAAGAAAACTTAAGTAATTTTAATATTTGGAGTACTTTATTCTTGTCTCAGGAATACTTAAATATCAAATCTATATGAGACTGCCCCATTTCCGTAAATGTGTAATTTAAGTTTTGACCTGGATAAATAATTTTTCCACATGTGTAACTTTCTGGTATTAAAACTACTATGAAGCTTATAAGCTGTTGAGACAATTAAGACAATTCACTGTTAATTAAGACAAGTATAAATGTATTAACATTCTTAAAGCGAATATAGAAGAGATTCCAACCCCCAAATTCTCTGTTGTAATAATAATAATAGCCATCTTCATGGAATCACAGCCTGGTTTGTGTTGGGACTTTAAAGATCATCTAGTTGTAATTCCCTGCCATGGGCTGGGACACCTTCCACTAGACCAGATTGCCCAAAGCCCTGTTCTTGAACAAGTCCCTCAGAAGTACCTAACCCTAAAGAAAGCGTACTTGTTGTGGGTAACAGAAAAAATACACAGCACAGATAATATGATATTAACCAACATACAAAATGTGCGTGATCTTTTTGTTTGCCTTGGGGTTTTGTTTTATGTTTGTTTTTATTTCTGTGCAAATGAAATATTTTTGTACAAATAAGCGTGGAAAAGTTTGTCTTTTTAGTAGGGAAACAAAACTGTCACGCACATCACAATGAGAGATATTATTGGTTGCTAATTAAATGAGGAAAAGAGACTAGAGACTCCTGATATTGTTTCTTGACAGGCTGATTCCTCGTTTTGATTCGTTTTTCATATTCTTGTGACACAGTTCCTCACTAGTGAGAAGAATAGACTTGTCTTTTGGTGTAACTTTTCAGCTGCCTTAATCCTGATTTGCTGCAAAGATTCTTTGGGTGATATCATCAGTTAAAGCCTAGATTGTTTTGCAGTGAGTCACAGTGTGCTTGAAATCTTGCATGGTAGTATCATTTATACCTTAATTAACCGTGTTTTAATATCTGAGTAAGCTAAACCAAGCTACTAAATGCTTTTGTAATCTGAGCCTGTTTAAACTTGAAATACTCCTGTTCACAGTTAGTCATCTGCATTAATGTTTGTATTGTAACTTGTCCTTGGTCCATGTGCCGCTGAAATGACAGCCCCTTGATAAGAATAAATTTAAAGTTACTTGATATAATTGTATTTTGGAGCAAGAAAATACTTGAAATTAACCAGCTAATTCATGTTCTGGTTATTTTTTTGTAATATAGTATTGCCAAATGGAATATTAGAGGGAGTTAACTAAACATACAAGCCATGTCACTGGCTGCAAAACTACCTACTGGCAGAAGTGTGGGACTTGCTGAAAATCAGAATTCATGCACAAGTACACAGGTGAACACTTTCTTCTGATTAAGACAGCTTCAGAAACCAGTTTTGTTAGCCAGTGCTACATGATGATAATATTAATTCATTGTCTCCTAGAAGAAATCCTTAAAATAGAGCTGGTAGTGCTTTTTAAAATGTAGCTCCTTTGGTAATCAAATGTGCCTTTTGAAGGGTGAAATGAGCACGCTCATGGGTGGATTTCTCAGTGAAGTGTTATTTCCTGACTAGGGAAGTGCTTTTTTCACTTTGTTATTCTGCATAAAGAAAATAAATATTGTGTATATATTTTCTAAATATCCGAGACAGAATTACGAAAAACTTAAATGCTGTGAATTACAAAATAAGATTTGCTTCAGTATACTGAAAGCTTAGGTTGTATTTCCAGACAAAAAAGCATTTTTCCCTAAAGCTGAAGTATGTTCCAGAGAGTTGGAATTTTTTAAGTAGTGAACAAATTGAAGTAAAATTAAAAATAATGCTGTGTATCTGATCTGGGCTCAGTTATTGTCAAAATCTGTTCCTTGAGATCACTCTCTTCTTGAAACAAGCATGAAAATGTTCATTGCTTAGTCATGTAAACCTTACTAATGATGTAGAGTGGATAGCCTCTGGCAGAGGGAGGAGTTGTGTCTCTAAACTCAGTACTTCTTCATTACAGCTTAAAAATGAGTGGATTCTGGAATTACCATTTCTGACTGATGTTGCAAATTAGTCCATCTCACTTTATTAGCAAAATGGAAACTGTATCCTTTCAGAGAAAATTATACTTGCTTCTTTTTGTTGTTTAGCAGAATCTCTTGAAAAACTTGGCTTTTGGGAGAGCACGTTCTCTTTCTGATTGCTTATTTGTGTACCTTTAGCCATTTCAGATATTACATAGCTTTGAAATTTAGGCTAAAGACCTTTGTTGAGGTGACATTAAGAATGTCTCAACGTCTTGCGAGGGAAGAGTTTAGTTGCTTGAGACTTCTGTATAGTTAGTCTGTATCTCAGTTTATAAAGGCACAGATGTGTTTTTCACTGTATGGTAGTTGAATTTCAAGACAGAGAACTGCAAATGTAATTCCTGTCTTCTACAATTAATCAAATGAAGTAGTCAATTTCAGTATTCCTGATTTCTGCTGTATATAATTTTAATTAAAAAAGAAATCATAATTGGCTGGACTAACTTCTGGGAGCTGAAGTAGTGCTGTCTCTTGAATATACATTTCAAAGGTGCAGATCAAAAAGGCTAACAAATCCAACTGTTCTCCATTTGACATGAAAAACTTTGGAGCTAGTTTTCCTAGTTCTTCACCATTGAGGTAGCTCGCTTATCATTAAGAAAAAGCTTATTTTATTACTGTGATAAATTGAAGAGAAACTAATACAGATTGCTTTAGCACTTGACCATTTTGCCTTCTGTATTGAGAATTTTGGAACTTGTGATCATGGAGGCATATTTTTGTAGTGCTGAAATGGAGAGACTCGTCCATGTGATTTTGTGCACATAGATATTTTTCAGATAAGTATAGATTACCTGACAAGTATGAAATATCAAGGTTGCTCTTAGAAGATGAGGAGGTGATGCACATGTTAAAAGTAGTGTCAGTGAAACGCTTACAATGCTCTCTGTGGAGAAGCAGTCCTCTTGCCTGCTCTGGGTAAGTACATTACAGTTTGGATACAACTCTTTAGTGCAGGTACAGGCCATGTAGGTTTTACAATTAATTATTGTTTAGTACTGTCAGCAGAGCTGAATAATTACTTGAGAATTTTCAGTCATGGAATTACTGACAGTGAGGGAAATGTTAATTTTTAATGTAGTTGGTTTCTAGAACCAGTGCTGTGACAAATTTGCATGTTGCAGATCTTAGACCTGTATCATAAAACCGGTATCTCCATTGTTGTATAGCTGTATTTATATAGTGGTGTGTGGAAAATAATTCTGTTATGTAAAACTTTAGCTACACAGTAGTATTAAGATCATTTGTCTGCAAATCGAAATTAAGGAGAGAGTGAAAGATTAATTGGGTGCCTAATACCTTAAGATTGGTAAATTGAACCACAAGTGCAGATTTCTTCTTAGGATAAGACTTACTTCCTAATTATTTTATTTGTTTGACTTTTTTTTTAATTTTTAAGTGTGAAGGAGGAGCTTTTAATTTGATTTTGGATTTCTGGTTTATGAGACAAAGAGGCTGCTTTTAGTGTATGACTTTGTGGTACTGTTTTGGGCCTCTTTTCCCTCCTCCTGCCCTTCTGTGTATTTGTATGAAGTGAGTGACTGAGAATCTTGAAACTAGGCTGTTCATATAGTGAGATCAGTGTTCCTTCACTCTTCTCTAGATCTCTCTTTTGTCTTGATCTGTCCTACTTTCCTTTTGTTCCTGCTTTTGGAGTTTGTTTTCTTCTGATGTTCTGTTGCTTTGTGGTGTTCTCCTCAAAATCCGTTTATGCTTCTGTGGTTAGTATGTGATTATTACTAATAATAATGTTTACACCCACTCTTGACCTCTTGTGCCCTGCATACCCTGTAGCAACTAGAGAATATCAACAAATTGGTATTGATGCTGGTGAATCACTTTTCTTGTTGTACTCAGATGCTTGTGTGGAACTTCAGTTCTGAACTGTGTTCAAAAGTAATCCAACTTGGTCCAGTGGAAGGTGTCCCTGCCTGTGGCAGGGCTTGAAAGTATATAATGTTTAAGGTTCCTTCTAACCCAAACCATTCTATGGTATTTAACCTAAAGAAATTTCACTTATTTGAATATATAAGAAGGGTGGGAAATACTGAATTTATTTTTTAAAAGCTGCTTCTTCTAAGTCCTTGCCTAAATTTCTGTGTTTGTTTTGCTTTTTCAGATGTTTCATTGCTTTTTTGTTGTATAAACTTTCTTGAAGAGTGAACTGGACTCAGAGGTTAAAAAATTCATCCTGAAAATTCCTGTTGATCTATTTATGTTGAAAAATACGATTTTGTATTCTTAAAGGACAAATGAGCTGCTAGTGTTACTGTTTCATACTGGTGAATGGAATAAGACTAGAAGGGCTATACAGTGGTTTACCTGGTACTATTAAAAGAACTCGATTTTCAGGCTTTCAGTGCACTTTATCCATACTAAAAGCGAAATCATCATGCACTTGGCTAACTACAAATGTGTTCTGCAAAATAAAACTTTTCAGATGCCAGTGAATAGTCAAGTAGTGGGACAACTTGCACAGGGAAGTTGTGCAGTTTCTGTCCATGGAGGTTTTTAAGACCAGATTGGATAAAGCTGCAAACAACCTGATCTGACCTCAGAGATGACCTTCCTTTCAGCAGGAGGTTGAATTGGAAACTCCTGAGGTTCCTTCCTCTTTGACTTGTGCTGTGATTCTATACGGATCAGTGATGTGTGTGCATGTTCCTGTTTATTTCCATCAGAGATGGATTGCATTGCATTAGTTGGAAAAATGGCGCTTCGTACGTGTTTAACTTCCACTCTATTTTATTCCCATTTTTTGCTCCTTTGCTTCTTTGTACTCTGGATCAGGCACCTCTCAGTTACACAAAAAGATACTTCTAGTGAATTACGCTGTATAATTTTTGTTGGTATATCTTTTTTTAATAATATTTTCTTTCACTCCTGATTATTATTAGCTTTATCATATAGTGTTTTTCTGCAGTCCAGTGGGTTGACTAGTTAATTTTTTCATACTAAACCTCACATTCTGTGTGTTTTGAATTCTGCCATTGTGATTTGGGTCTCTGTATGATGTCTAAAAAATGTCTTAAAAATCAGCATGTATTGCTTGGTACAGTGGTAACTGCTGAATATATCTTGTGTTTGTGATGTTTAGAAACAAAATGTTTTATCTAGAGAATGTTAATTTTAACCTCAGAAAGGTCTTTTTTTTGTGGTATCAGACCTTCAGAACGTCTGGTATAGTTGGTTAGATATGGAGATCATGTCAGTTGCATGGAAATATGGCCATGCTGATAGTGTAATATTTTTGGTGGAAGAAATTCTGAAGTGCTAGCTCAGAAATAGGTTGTAATCTCATCTGGCCACATACGTTTAATATTACTACTTGTTCCTTCAATGGGTCATTCTTACCATTAAATTCTAAATTGCTACATTGAAACTTCAGTAGCATTAAGCTGTTAATTCTGTAAATGTTCTAAGTCCATTATTAACATAGCAGGAATTTAAAGTCAAAATGAGCTAAGCAAGCAAAATCTTAAAAAAAAAAGAAACAAAAAAAAACCACAAAAACACACAAAAAAAACCCTTAAAATTTTATATGTTGATCTTAATTTTAAGCAAAGCTTTAAATCACTTTTCCTACATGCTGTATTGAAATCTGTTTTGATAAAAACTTGCTATTCATTTGTAAGTAGCTAAGTTACCTTTTTAACCATGCCAAGTGCAAGATCCTACACCTGTGTCTGAGCAATCCCAGGCATAGCTACAGATTGGGCAGAGAAGAGATTCAAAGCAGCCCTGCTGAGAAGGACTTGGGGGTGTTGGTTAATGAGAAAATGAACATGAGCCGTTAGTGTGCACTTGCAGCCCAGAAAGCCAACCGTATCCTGGGCTGCATCAAAAGGAGCATGACCAGCAGGTCAAGGGAG
>JASSUY010010900.1:9898-29256 GCA_032466535.1 Forpus xanthops
TGGAAGGCTGCTATGAGGTCTCCATGCAGCCTTCTCTTCTCCAGGCTGAACAGCCCCAGCTTTCTCATCCTATCTTCATATAGGAGGTGCTCCAGTCCCCTGATCATCCTTGTGGCCCTCCTCTGGACTTGTTCCAACAGTTCCATGTCCTTTTTAACTTTAAGGACACCAGAACTGCACATAATACTCCAAGTGAGGTCTCACGAGAGCAGGGTAGAGGGGCAGGATCACCTCCCTTGACCTGGTGGTCACGCTCCTTTTGATGAAGCCCTGGATATGGTTGGCTGGCTCATGCTCATTTTCTCATCAACCAACACCTCCAAGTCTTTCTCCACAGGGCTGCTCTGAATCTCTTCTCTGCCCAACCTGTAGCTGTGCCTGGGATTGCTGTGATCCCCCACACTACGACTCTCTCACTCATCCATACTACATTAAATAGGATTTTTTCAGTGCATTTTGTTCTTGCATATCAGATAAACACAGTCTAGTTCTATGGAAAATGTTAACTTCATTTTTACAGATAAAAGATGTCCAAATTAGCTTCTCACTGGAATTGTTCTTCCAAAGAAGTAAGTCAGTATGCCTGCAATACTCAATATCCCTCAATTATATGAAAATTTTAAACAAACAAAATACCTTAGAGGTATTTATTAGGCCCCATATAAAATTTTCAAGAACCTACTGTTTCAAAAATTCTTTTCCTGAATACAGTCAAATTTTAGTATCAATTATATTATTTTCCCTGTTGCTAGCCTTAAATTTTTTCTTCCAAGTTATCAAAGAAATATAAAAGTATCCACTGCTTACACATCAGTTTAAATTTAAAAAACATAGAATGCTTAAACTAATAACCTTTTTCTTTTCTTCTCGTTCTTTCAATAACGTGTCTTTATCCACTAATTTAACCACAGTTGGAAGTCCTAGAGAAGACAAAAAACAGATAAATGAACAGTCAAAGATAAGTGTATTTTACCCTATGGTACGTGTTTTGTTTTTGCAACCTGAATGCAAATACAGCTAACTACTCAAAAGTGACTAAGAAATTAGGTGATGTACAAAAAGATCAGAAAGGTTGCAATGTACATTTTTATATTCTATACATACATTCTGATATACAGTTCTGTAATACATATTCATACATCAGAAATATAATATGCTGTAGCTTTGCAGTCCTTGAGTTTGTTTGATTACTTCAGATTAGTCTCAACAGGTTGTTTTCCCACTTCTTATGAAAACAGAAGGACTACAAATAGCTACAAAGTTACAAGACATAACTGGGTACCTTCATGATCTTCAAATCGAACACCAAGTTCAGGAAGGATGTCATCTCGAAGAGCATCACTCAATTGCAGCACTTCAGTTACTGCAGAGCATGAAAAATAGTTTTAGTGAAATAGATCTGGTGAAAGTATACTTCAGTCATGCTACGTAGTTATTTAAATGCAATTAAGAAAGTGCTAGTCTCACACAGGCCAGAGAAAAGTCTTCTGTTTTAAGGTGATAAACCTTTTAAGTAAGTTCTGCCTTCTTTCACCTACACAGAGAAGAAGCATGTTTCTCAGAAGGGACTTGAAATACATAAATTTCTTCCAAGACTGAAAGACCTTGTTGTTCCTCAAGGGGAACAGAAAAAAAATCCACAGCAAATCAGAAATGAGCAACAATTCTGCTATATTCCTGAGTCAAATACCCTATAGCAGAAGGGTATACGACTCAGGAATATTCTAATGGTTGCTGTAGGATTTCCAAAAAGGGTTAAGAACCCTATTTTAGAAAAATCACAAATGAACATACCCTGAGCTGCATCCAACAGTGCCTTCAAAGGACTATGATTTTGTTGCCTTGATATCTATACATTTGCCTGAGCAACTGTAACTCCAAACATCCTCTGTTTCTACAAACAGTTATCTTTACCACCTGTTCTGTTTTTTTTCAAGCAAGCTAATTGCATCAGAACAGAGAACTTAGAATTGGCTTTCCAGATGGTCTTCAGGGCATCTTTTTTTTTTTTTGCAAGCTTATCAAAGAGAAAGGGGTTAAGAATTCAAAATTTAGCTGAAATAGATGCTGTCAGGTCTTAAAAGGAAAATAAGTCTTCATACATGATATCTGGTTGGATCAGAAATTGTATCAGCCAGGAAGCAGCAGAACATTTAAAGAAGATCCTCATATATTGCTGAGTGAACGTAATGCAGTGGTACTTTTTATAGACATTCTTGTATCTATGAGGAAACACCAAATGTGACAAAATAGATACTTGGATTAGATGATACCATGTGTTTATAATAAACAAATGTTCTCCCTTTCAGCAACTCTCACCTGGTTAAACCTAAGTCATAGTACGGTCTCAAAGGTAATAATTCTGGCAACAGAGGCTACCGTGCAGACACTGTACTAAACACTGCACATACCAGTGCAGATACAAGTACAATCCCTGAGCCTTGGTCTCTTTCACAATTCTCAGAGTACTGAACAAAGAAGATAGCACCAACTATCCTAATACTGGAAGAAGGAACAGCCATCCTATTTCACTGCATGCTAGTGTTCTGCAACTCTCCCTTTGTATAGGAAAGCACTGCAGTTTATAGGTCTTTTGTTTGCTGTGAACTAAGTCATTATTTTACAGATCCAGAGCAGTTATATACAGTGAACCACATTCGTGTTTGATGCAACTCTAAATAAGTGTTGTGGTTTAAGTCATACTGTAAATCTGCCACAATGTCGTTTGCTCACACCCCACACCCCCCATTTGTCCCCTGGCTCCTGGAGGGATGGGGAGAACTGAAAGAATGTAACTCCCACAGGCTGAGATAAGAACAGTTCAGTAACTAAGGTATAACACAAATCACTGCTGCTGCCACCAATGATAATGATAACGGAAATAACAAGGGAAGAGAATACAACTGCTCACCACCTGCCAATCAATACTCAGCCCGACCCAAGCAGTGATCTAACCCTTCCAAGTAAGTGCCCCCAGTTTATATACTGGCCATGACATGCTATGGTATGGAATACCTCTTTGGTTAGTTTGGGTCAGGTGTCCTGTCTCTGCTTCCTCCTGGCTTCCCCTCCTCCCTGACAGAGCATGAGATTCATAAAGTCCTTGGTCAGACTAAACATTACTAAGCAGTAACTGAAAACATTGGTGTTATCAGTGCTGTTCCCAGGCTGAAAGTCAAAAACACAGCACTGTAGCAGCTACTAAGAAGGAGAAAAATGACTGCTACTGCTGAACCTAGGACAATAAGCCATTAAGATAAACAAGGCATAAGATTACCTCACTGGCTGTTAACATTAAAAGGCATTTTCTTTAACTTAGGCAAAGGAATTATGCATACCATATCAAGAATATATCAGATACTGCTACTGCTTATTCAGTAAAACAGGATCTGCTCAGTTACAAATATTTACTGATCTGAGATCATGAATAATTTAAAGTTTATGAAGAAGAAATCCATCAAAGTAGAGAATAAGCAGAAATGTATAATAAAGCATGCATTATTTATGAAAGGACACATCCTCTGCTCAGTCCTCTGTCATCTGGAGGAGTGAGCACTGTGCTTCTTAGGGCTGAAATGTACCCATTCCTTGCATGTGGCACCTCCAGAGCAAAGATGTTTAGGGATTTACTCTGGAGGTAGGGAGTTGTTTATGGGCTGCTGTAACATGAAAGCCATCATCCTCACTGAGGACAGTGGTCAGGAAAGCAATTGGCAAGTGCCTAATTGCCAGTGCCCAGGAACACCCTGGCAGCTAGGCATGACTTGAGCCTGTGACTGTTTCTTAGACCTCTTCACATTTTCTGTGAGTTTCAAGACAATGAGTCTTGGATGTGAAATGGCTGTGTTGTTGTGAACAGGAACACTGTGATGGGGAGAAAAAGGAGGAGCTTAAAAAGCATCTTGAGAATGCAGCATGTAAAGACTGGCAGAAAAAGGCAAGAGCAGGCATGGTTACAATGATCATGTTTTTCCCAGTTCTGGTCAACTCATGATATATTAGTAAGTGGGCAGCAGGTTTCTCACTGTGTCCTAGAAGCAGCACCAGCACCCATGGCAGGAAATGATGATGCAGGCAGAGTTAGATCATGGACACCTTTAGCACAAGGTGGTCGATTTAAGTAGACGTCCAGAGGTGAGTAACCAAAAAAATGTAGACACTTGTTCCCGTTTGGGTACCTGAATAACAATTTGTTGCTGATGACATCTCTTCCCAAGGACTGGGGCTGCAGTAGAGCACAGATCTGCTCCATTGTGCATCATTGCTGAGACAACTATGCGGGGTCTTTGCAACTGATTCAAGTAAAACAGCAAGATGTGCAGTATTGACATGCTCTGGCCAACCTATAACTGACATCTTTTGCAGAGGTTTTCTGCACTTCTTTCCCTTGTATAGCTAGCACAGTGTTTTCCTTATTCTGTTTACCATCATTGCTAGATACGTTCACAAATCAAGATACAACCACAAAATGATCAGTACAGGTCTCCAGTTTGAATGCTAATAAGCTTATAAAATAGAGAATTAATTTTTACTAATATGTTTGAAAGCCAGTCTGAATGACGGTAAAATTTTTATAGAATATATACATTTTGATATTATCTTACAAGACCCCCACAGTTTTACAAATGGCTATTCCATGACATCTTTTATAAATACAGGTATATGTTTAAAAGTTATATATGTATACGGATGGAAGCATTTGTATTACTCTGCAGGTTTTACAGAAGTACCATACTTTTTATTTATCTTTAAGAATACTTGAAGCAATACAGACCATACTAATCAATATTAAACACCATCCTGCCAGCGTCAGGCTACAATGGGGAAATTCCTTTCACTTACAACCATGCAGAAGCAACAGCCCCAGGCATTAATCAGAATAACTTTTACAGTAATTTCATACTTCCTGCAAGCAAGAGTTTAATGGGTACAGGGAAACAATGTAGCATGCCAGTGCAGGTCCTGCCAACCACCACTCAGCTTCCATGTATCAGCTAGTTTAGTGAAAGATGCTCCCTGGTCAAATCGCAGAGTTCTCCTTACCCCAACCAAATAGCAACTATATCCAGCTTTAATCTTACTACACATTTTATTTCAGGTAAAAAACAAATCAATACCTTCCAAGTAAGAAAGTCAAATGCCAGTAAGCAATTGAGCACTAAGTATATTCTAAAAAAATTAACTACAAGAAGCCCCATGCTATTTAAACCTTACCACTGTTAAGAGTGAGGATCAGTTTAGCTCAATCATCAGAAAGCAAATGGGAAAAAAAGCCTCATATAAAACGAGAATTTACGTCAAATACTGAAAAGATCAAATATCACATTTTTGGCTGAGGATATACACATAAACTTCTTGAATTAATTCAAGTTACAGAAAACATATGCTGTTGGAACAAATAAGCATATTTCTCAGCATTAATTAGGCCTACAGGTGTTTGAGAGTAATAGTGGAGTAGTCACATTAACAAATACAGCTTTGTGCTTTTAGGGTAATCTTATTTGGCCTCAGAAGAACTCAAAACAGTAGCAGAATTAGAGTTCAGAATCTGCCAGCTGAACAGGTTATCAACCAGACACTATAAGTAATTTTAGATTTCTGTATAATATTGTAGGTGGTTTATATATTAAAAATGCCCTATTTTGCCTTCAAGTACAAGTATCAGTGTGAAAGGAGTTCAAGAAAACAAGAACACAGTACACACTGAAGACATGAAGACATGTAAAATTCCACAGGCAACAGCAGAAAATAGCAAGAGCTCCATTAGGAACTAATCAACCAGTAAACCCAAAGAAGGGTTAATGGAACAACCTCTTTAACACTACATAGTTCTGCTGCCAGCACACACAGCATGATCAAAGCTTTTTAGAGGGGAAAAAAACCCTCCCAAAACAACTTCCAGCAAACTCACAGATGTATACTCCAAACAGAGCATTAGTTACCATCAAGAGAGCTACAATTCCGACTATGCTAGCAAGCAAGAAGGTACATCTTAGGCTATTTAAACACAGACAGTATCATTGTGTAGCAATCTACATTTTCAAGAGAAAGTAAGCTCCCTGGGGGAAGAGATCATTGGTACTTCCATACCCAGAAAGCAGGGAGTACCCTAATCTAAAGAAACAACAGCTAGTCTTGTCATTCCTGCTTTCAGATTCTTTAGGAAATTAAAAGAAAATTTGTTTAGCAGGCTGTAAAAGATTCCCAAATTAAAGAGACAGAAGAGATGCAAATATTCAAATCACCTCTGATTTAAAGATCTCTAAGCAAACAGAGACTGTATCACCTGGCTCACACACACTCCCCCACCCTCCCCTCCCAAGTTTGATTCCTGCAACTTCTGAGTCTCATGTGCAACAACACAGGAAAAAGTGAATTCTCACCTTTCTTCTCTCTGGCAATTTGTCGCACTCCTTCTCTGAACTCAGAAAGAACTTGTAGGTATGGCATCACTGTAGATTCAATCTGCAAGATAATTGTTTCTATTGTCAGATAATCATCCTTTAGATATAAAACATGTCCTTATGCACTTTATGTGCTGTGGGACAGAATTTGACCCCCAGGTAGATCTGTATCAATACAAATTGTCATTGCTCTGTTGATGTCAAAGGATAGACGATAATTTGCATTAGCTGTCAATTTTCCTTTTGTGCAGATAATATTAACTTGTGAAGTTCTGCTTCTCCCCATTCCTTTTTCCTCTCCTTTCAGTTACAGATACATCAGTTCCACAGGGTTATGCTGCAGACTAGCTAGCGATAACACAGTACATGGTTAAAACCAGCACCCAGACAGATTTACCCTTCATGTTCTGTATTTCTTTCTTGGGTCCAACTGCTTATCAGAAATAATACCAGGTGAAATTGATGTTAGGGCTTATTTTCATTTGAACATAGATCTGTTCATCAGATATTAGCTTATGCTAATTGTATTTATTCCCAATACAGTGTGGCTGTCTGTCTCTCCTTGATAAAAAGTGGGGAGACATTACTGTTGAATTATTTCAGGTGTAAGCAAATGCTGGTCATGAAAAGCAAGAAAAAACCCCAAACAACCAGGTCCTGAGAATCCTGCTCACAATGGTAGCAAACAGCAACACAAGCAGTTAGTGAAGAGTAGCAAACCATTATAAAAACAACTACTGCTCAGCACTGTCTGCCAACACTCCTCTGGAATCCTAAGAGAAGCCAGGCACCCAGTGAACTGCTTAATTATAGTTTTATTATTTTGGAGGGTAAGGGAAGAGTGAGGAGAAAAAAAAAATGCACACTTATGTTTCCCCTACAGTTTCCAGTTGTCTTTGCCATCTGTTAAATCTCCATAACAAATTTATGTGCAATTAACAGACAAGATAATCCATTATGCTTTAAAAGTGCCCATATCAAATGGAGCTGAGGGACTGTCTTAAAACTTTTCATAAATGTGAGTACTATGCAATCAGCTTCAGAACTGGAAGCACTGATGACAAGTCTGGCAGAAGGAAGATTCTGGAAAGTGAGCAACAGTCATAACTCCACTACACCCTCTACACTGAAACTAGCTTAACATGCAAATCAGGTGGTGTCAGGAATGCATGCAGTACTCTCATCAGTCATTCAAAGATAAAAAGCTTGCATTTCCAGAATAACTAACTTGACAGCAACACTTAATTAATTTGGAAAATTAAGACTATGGAACCTACGGTTTCCTGACTTTAAATCTCTTCTATCCTATTTCAAGTAAATTACTGAATCATGGCAATTAAGCTAGTTGTTCTTTCAGAGCTTTTGAAGAGGATTATGCCTTTTTCTGGAGATAATGACTGCATTGGTTTCTTCATTTCCAATTTAGACAAAGAAACAATAGGCCTTCTGTAATTAATGAGAAGTTTTTCAACCTTGAATAACCACCTGGTAAATTTTGCTAAGAAAAATACATATCTGCATGGAAGATTAAAAGACGGTATAATATTTAATAACACAGCCAAAATATTTGTGATGTTATGCATCTTTAAATTGCAATGTTTAAAACCAGTAATGTCCTAGTTGCTAAAAATAGAAGTTTCTTCTGTGTAACATGTGACAATATAAGATTCTTCTGACTCTACTACCCTTGGCCACATTATTTTAAAGAAGTGGAGGAGCTTAGCTTCTTGTTCCAAGCTAATGCCAGACATTCCATTGCCAATCTGTTGTAAACACTACCTGAAGCGCTAAATATAAATCTAATTTTCATTTTCCCTAAAAAGGTAAGTGCTAAGGTGCAGCCTTTCTTCTGAAATTCAAAATAATTTAGAGCCAAATTACGATTCACTACTGATGGGGCTTGGTATGCAATAATGTGCATCTTCCTTATTATCCCTGTTATATCATTACTGGAGATTTCCACAGCACAGCAAAGTAAGCATTTGCATGGGCAAATATCAATTGAGTATTAATTCATTTTCTTCAACCACAAGCAAGCTTTTCTCTTCCTTTGCTGAATAAAAAGCTTAGCTTTTTTGTTACACCACAAATGTTTTAATTATTCCTTCTAGAGAGGAACAGATATGGTCACATATTTGAATAGAGAAAAATCCTGGAAAAAGCACTGATTTGTTCATGTCAAAATTTTTCACATGAACAAAGAGAAGAAAGTCGATAACTTTCATGTGGAGTTATTCCTCCTGCCTGTACCACAAAACATTACTATTATTACAGTGCCCATCAGCACTTTCATCAGATATCTCCCAAGTATTTCCAAAATTTTGCATCAGTGGATCTGTGGATGACTGTAGGGTGACCAAAGCAAAACAGACTTCAAAAGCCAGGTAGAAACTGTGCCCACAAATGAGATCAGAGAGACTGAAATGTGGATATAACCCCTGCTGCCTCCAGGCTGGTTTTTGGTGTACCACAAGGAAGCTTAATCAGTGTAATTATGTTTTTGAAACTACTTAACATATAAATGCTTGTAATGAGTCTTTAGACTGTAGCATGTGCTGTCTGTAGTTCACATGTGGTTTCTTAAACAAACTCATAATTCAGAAGACAAGATAATTCTTCTGGTTGCTATACAATCTGTCATTAAGTCAAACCTATAAAAAAAACCAAGTCTCATAAAAGAAAAATCTTACTTCCTAAGCCAATTAGTTACTTTAGAGTCAAATGTTACAAGCAGAAAGAATGCAATTCAGCTACATATAAGTAATGTCATCACCTTATCTAATCTAGTTTTCAAAGGACACAGAGTAATTTTGTACAGTGTACTTTGTCCTTCACTTACATTTATGTTTTGACTATTTCCTCCAACAGGAAAACCAATTGCGTCATCACTTTCTATGGCACCAAAAATCTGGTCAAATAGGAAAAAAAATTAAAAGGTTGTATACATAAGTCACACATATGTGAAAACTAAGCAAAATCCATGTATTAAGGTTTTGAAGCCACCTAGTTCTCATTTAACCCACAATTCACTACTCTAGTAAGATGATGTTTTGGGATTTAATTGATATAGCATAGTAAGCATTGGCTTTCAGATTTTACTTTAAAGCAGTAAGATTTGACATTCTGACTTCATATTTTTTATACTATCTAATTTTCCTTGCAAATATTAGGGGCTCTCTACTATTCAACAAAACATTAGCTGAAATTATAATGTAACAAAAATGACTCCAAATTGTTCTGGCTGCAGTACACACTGCAATTTTGGGTTGTTTTTGTTAGGGGGTGGAGAGAAAATGTGGAAGATCTCTATTTTCCTACAAGGCCTAAACAAAGACTGTACAGATCCTTCCATACTTGGAAAACACAACAGTTACAACTGCACAGCGCAATAGCAATGTTGCCACTTGCTACTACATACCTTTAGCATTTGAGTGAGATACGAACTGATGTTTTCTAGAAGAAGTCTGTTTGGCATTTGTCTGGAAGATTTCTTTGCAGCAACATAGGAGTTACTCTGACTGACTAATGAACGCATCTCTTCTAGGACAGAGCGAGTGTCAATATTGTCACACAGTGCTTCATGAATTGCTGCCTTCTTGTTGTAAAAACTAAGAAGAAAAAAATCTTTTTTTTACTATTAATGTCAAAAGTATCTGCAACCTACTCTGAAGAATCTCTTAGAAAAGTAAGGAGGCTTAAAAGTGAGATAATCTTTTGTTGGTCATAGTTTATATTTTAAGGAAAAACAGATGAGTGACCAAAAAAAGGCATTAATACAACAACACTGCTGTTTTGCTGCTATGGTCAAAGGCAGGCAGGATACTCTCACTGGCAACAACTATCCAAACAAATTGTATCAAACACTTTTTTAGCAACTGACCTTTTCAGTTTTTTTTAAGCAATATAAATTGCCTATTTAGTACCTTCTTGTGTCCTTTTTTGTTTTATAGTATTACCTTCCTATACATATGTACCAGCAAAGTACTCTATTTAGTACCTTTCCAGGAAGAAGCACAGATCTGGAAGTTATCACAAAGTTAAGTGTTATGAAGCTATTACAAGCAGATACAAGGCATAAATTCATGCAAGAGTCTGTAATGTTCATGAACAGGCATAATAGGTAATATGGTATGTTAGGTACCATTTCATTACACAAGGGGTATTACTGTTTCAAAACCCACACTTTTTCCAGATAAAAGGAATGAGAAGTGGTAAAGAGACAAAAACAAGTATCTATGAAGCATATCTTCTGTTCCTCCCACTTCTTTGTCCCTTTCTTTTCCTTCTCGATTACTTACTGTCTTTCCCCTTTTTTTAAAGGAGGGTTCTCTCTACCAACCTCAAGTTGAAGATGAAATTTTCAGAGGACACCACTAAATAGAAGCATCTGCACTTGGTCCTTCAATAGTCAGTATCTCTGTCCACAGTGAACTGAACTAGGAGCAGTTTTAATACTGCATCATAAGATTAAATTTCACACATAAAAAAGTCATATAGGATGCTGTTCATATTACAAATATTAGTAATTTTGTTATCAAAGTAAAAAACTGCTGTATTGATATAATTGTCTCTCTCAAGAACCTGTTTTCAAACATTGGCACTCTGATCTTTTGAGCTTTTAGCCAGGTCATTTAGCTTCCATTTGTCTCAGATTGCTCATCGCACTTTGAAATGTGTAAAATACTATTTTTGCAGTTGTAACACTGAATTATCAGTTACTTCTCACAGAGGACAGTACTACAAACAGTGAAGAAAATGACAGCTACCTAACAGAAAAGTTCCCTTTCACTTCATAAACAGGGTGGTGAGGCATGCCAGTGTACCTAACATAAATGAAAGGGAAATTAACAATTTCAGCTATACTTCATGAAGCTGTTGCAAGGTTAATACTAAAACCACTAGATTGTATAGTTGGAGTACTCAATGGAAACGCAATAGACTTGTAAACATCACTATATACACAGTACGTCATTTTACAAGGAAAAAAAAACAACAAAACATGCAGGTACATGATGGCTGTTTGCAGAGAAGTAGGGATGCTCCACTCACTTTCTGTTCAGCTCTGCTTCCTGATTTTCCCATTTCTGAAACTGGCCTGTCACATCAGTGGGAGCTCGAAGAATATCCTTCACATTTAAAAAGAACTCCTATAAAAGAAGAATATAGCTAAAAATTGGTTTAAATTAGATATAAGCAGTATTTACTAAGAACAGCCATTATTTCTTAATTAAACTCATAAAGTTTATGGTTTCAACACCGCTTCAGCCAAGATCAACTGAATATTTGTCAAAACAAGGTAACCCACACATCTTGCGTAATTTTGAAAATCACAGCTGTACTGTTATTCAGTTCTATGTCATGGCGCTGCTACGGCATGACACACTGTAATACTCTAACACCACGCTGCTCAAATAGAATCATAGAATCATAGAATAGTTAGGGTTGGAAAGGACCTTAAGATCATCTTGTTCCAACCCCCCTGCCAGGGGCAGGGACACCTCCGACTAAACCATGACACCCAAGGCTATGTCCAAGCCGGCCTTGAACACCGCCAGCAATGGAAATACAATATCATTTTTAAAAAGTTCAGGCAATAATTCTTAAGGCAGATTTTTAAGTGTGTTGCTAGTAATGGAAGCAGAAGAATAAAAATAGCTTTATAGTGAGGACCTATTTAATGTGCTCATCCATCTTGACGAAAAGTCATGTTCACTTATTCTGTGGCCCAAACCAAGCATTTTATGTAAAAAGCAGAACAACTTCAACTGGAAAGACAAAAGATTAACCATCTCAAAATGCTGTGCAGCCTCCTTGAGAGAAATGCGGGTTTAAATCATGGCTCCAAACTAAGCAGGAAAAGGAACTGTGCCTGGCTCCTCACATATGCCTGCAAGGCACAGAGGCAAACACTAGACAGATGTGAAGATAAGGCAGGAATGATACTCCCTCTTCCCCTTTAGCTATCTTTGTGTAAAGCCTGATCTGGTAGACAGGTCATAAGAGTGTTTGTTAGACTCAGTCCCATAAGCAAGCTGAACCTGAGAAACTAACCTTACGTGCAAGTGCCAAGCTGCTCAGAGATAACGAAACTTGGGGAGAAAACCCAGCTGCAGAGAGATGTAGTTGTCTGTGGAATTTATGTATCTTGAATGTTCAACGATAGCTACATAAACACTATGACATCCCACCTGATGAATGCAGAAAGCAAACTCAGTCTGTGGACATGTCCTGTATATTCTTGGGTTTCATCCCGTGACACACATACAAAACCACAAAGCTTAAAGAGCTGGAAGAGGAACAGAAAACTTACTTACATTCATAAACTTTTCATACTGAATAGCTGACTCCATGGTATTATTTGAATAATCCAGTGTATCCTTCCAAGAGTGCATGAGAAAAGCCAACCGTAACTGTCGTGCTATTAGGAGTTTCAAAAATATACAAGGAAAATAATGATAATCTAAATAATTTTTATGGCCTCCAGTACTGCAGCAGCTAAAAGCATAGGTTTTAATATTCTTACTATTAACATATCTAGCAAAAATGCAAGAACACTATAACCCTGACTAGGAATAGAAGAACAAGGAAGCTGTTCTAAAGTTAGTGAAGAAGACAGACACCTGAAATTAGTCTGAATAACAAAATTACCATTCACCATTCAAAGTACATCAAAAGCATTCACATTCAAAGTAATTTTTACCTGTATGTTTCTTCAGTGCATCTTTAATGGTAATGAAATTCTTCAAAGATTTGGACATTTTACAGCCAGCAATTGTTAAGTGGCCGGTATGCAGAAAATACCGAACCCAGTGATCATTTTCAAAGTATGCCTGCAGCAGAAACAAAAAAGCCCAAAGACCCAACACTGTTTACATATATACCATGAAGTAAGAGAATTAAACAATAAAATCCTAAGAAAAGTTATGCTTACGCAAAACACACAACATTTTTAAAAATAATTGATGGATTTGTCTAAATTGCAGTCAAAGCAAAGCATGTCACTTTTTCACAGCAGATACTGAAGGCCAGTTCATTCACCTCAGACTGTGCCAATTCATTGTCATGGTGGGGAAATCGGAGATCAAACCCTCCTCCATGAATATCCATTGACTGTCCTAGAATGGATCCAGCCATTGCAGAACATTCAATATGCCAACCTGGACGACCCTGTTAAGAAAAAGACATTTTAGTTAATTATCTTCCTCTCCTATCATTCTCTCATTGGTCTCTCTGTAAGCAGTGACATACCTGAAGAAAAGAGATACAGTGTTACCAAGAAAAAAAGATTCTCTGTTTCAGTGTCATAAAAGTATACTGTTTGATTTAAAGATGAAACATGGCATATATATCTGTGATGCTTTGATTATTCTGCTTATCATTCTTTTAAAAAATACATTAATATATTTGATCACAAGGGGAAAAGGATACAGACATTACTGCAGACAAAACCTTTAGTTAAACAGGATAAATGACCAGGAACAGCCATCATGAGCCTGCATGAAGACTTCTGTTTAAAAAGTATCAGATATGATATCCATTCTACATTATTAAATGAACACAGCAATATAATCTATGATTGAATACAAGATCCACGCAGTCTATGCATTATGAGGTGGGGCAAGGTATTTGTGTAACATGCTATTTAATAAGGTGCAGAAGAACTAAATCCTGATTATGATGTCCTTACCTTTCCCCATGGAGAGTCCCATGATGGTTCTCCAGGCTTGGAGGATTTCCACAAAGCAAAGTCATTCGGAGAATGCTTCTCAGTTAAGCTATCAGGTGAGATACTCAGGTCACCTTCCAAAAGAGAAAATGTAAATAAAGGCATTTTATTTTAACACCAGCATTACTGATTTTTTCCTTCCTGTACCTCACATTACGGGAAAGAAAGAAAAAAAGAAAAGAAAAATAATCAGCCCTGAAAAATCCTCATAATTACCCTTAATACTCCTTTTGGGTTTTGATTAATTGTTTGGTTGACAGTGCATCTGACAAAAAGTCAGATGCACTGTTTTCTAAGATTTGACTTGAGGTTCTAAGTCACGACATGAGATTAATCTACATTCTGTCTGCAGGTACAATTCCAATACTGCAGTTACAGAAAAAGAAACACAGAAACAAAAACCCTTAGAGCAAGTAAGACCGTGGATTCAATTCACTCGAAAGTCAGAAGTATCCAAATTTAGACTAGGATTGTATTAATCTGCACACACAACATGATCACAGCATATTTTCTTGCACCCCTCATCTCAGCAGCTGCACAGAAAGGTTATGTTTACTGTTTTGTTACCATCATAGATGTATTAGGCATTATTTGCTGTTAGTTTTTATCATCATAAGGTCACTCATTATAACATCTGTAGAACACAGAATTTACCATTTCTGCAGCAGTAGAAATGGTAAACAATACCATATACTGCGTAAGAGCCAAAGACAGATTAAAGACAAGACTGTTGAGGTTTAACCTATAAATTAATTCTGACGTATTTATTGAGACACCTGCCATCTCAATTGTTTAGAATATCTAACATTATGTGCTTAATAGTACTGTACTTTTATTTAAGTGCAATTTCAAAGCTTAGCATTTCTGTTGCCTTTAATAGTCAAAAAGACATTATCTGTCAGGATAAGGAGGATCAACACAAATGAGTCAAAGCAGCTAATCTGGCAAGCAATAACTTGACATATGCATACTCCTGGTTAGTTACATTAATCACTCAGCACTGGTTCCTATTTGCAAAAGAACATAACAATTTAACAGAAAGTGACTGGTTATGTGGCGGAAATGATACATTTATATTACCACAAAGATGGTGGTTTTAAGCTAGCACCTGTTGTTTCACATGGAAGATTTCAGCTATAAGGATTTGAATTATGAAGAAAAAAAAAAGTACACATTTTAAGCTGCATTTCTCAGTTATTGCTAGTTTTACTTGGCATAAGTGCCCTAACTTTCTCTTGTGTGAGTGTTATATTAAAACCTTTTAATGTTTTTCTGGTAGAATTTGTTGATGATTTGCTACTAAAACCTTACAACCTTAGAAGCAGATAACTAATGAGTCTGGTTTAAGCATTTTAAGCTACTCCTCTGCTATGGCTCAACTTAAAAAAAAAATAAAATTTAAAAAATTCCCGTATTTGGATTTAGTTCAGCACAGCAATAGTTACAAAGTAAAAAGAGTTCTGTTAGGAAAGAGAAGCCCAAATATTTGTCATGAAAGAACTACAGCCTTATGTGGAGAGCATTCACTTGGTATGTGGAAGACCCAGCTTCAAGTATGCTCCTCCTACTTTGAACCAGATGAACAGCCAAGTAACTGGACTATAGTCAAATGACTGAGCTATTCACAATTCTGAGAAAAAAAAAATAATGAAAACAACAAAGAAAATCAACCCAAAAGCATCCTATAATGAATGTTTCTTGGTGTTTTCCAATTAAAAACTTCCGTGAAAGCACTGGCCCAAACTACAAAACTTGGAAAAGAAATCTATAGGTAAAGGAAGTGCAGTGAGTAACCCAACTCTGACAGTAATTTTGATCTAAATGTCAGTGAAATCAATTGAAGAGATCAACACAACATTTATTTCCCCTTTTTACCTTCACCCTCTTGAAGAGCTTTTTGATCACCTACAGCTTCAGGAACCAACTTAGCATAGGAGTGTTTTTCATTGGAATCAAACTTCACAGTATCAAAGTATACAGATCCATTGGACACATACCTGAAAAGTTAAAGATTATTATTTAGCTAACTTTCTACCAAGACATAACTGAATTTTGTCCCAGAAATCACTTTGTTAAACTTGCATACTCTAGTGAAACTACATACAGTATCGTACTGCTCAGTACTCTAAAGATGAATTAGGTGAGCCTAAGTTTTAAGGTCTTACCATAAAGAGTTTAGACAGATCATCAAAAGTATAATAAAATTGATCACAGGGAAAACAACTAGCACCTTTCTGCTTAAACTCTGATGAGCTGAGACATGAAATTACACACCTAAGAGAAGAAATATTTACAATAACTCTGACCCTTTTTTCTATGTATTATATTTTGCAATAACATAGTATGATTCTATGTCTGATAGTCCATTTTGTCCTCCTTTACTCTGTTAATTTTGTCCCACAATAGCTGTAATAAAAACTGACACTAAACTAAGTTTCAGCACCACCAGGAATGCTGATAATTCAGTGCAAAAAATGCAATGCACCCACCCCTGTTTCGTGTTTTGTGAGGTTTTTTTTTTGGTTGGTTGGTTTGGGTTTTTTCTTTTGTTTGGTTGGTTTGGGTTGTTTTTTTTGTTTTGGTAAGTTTTTTGAAGAAAATTTTAAAATGTAGGTTTAGAAAGAAGAAAATGTAAGCGCAATTATGGCAGCCTGAACCACAGTTTGCTTTTTTTCACAATTAAAAATACATCCATATCAGGGGAAAAAAAAAAAAAAAAAGAAAAAAGAGAGAGAACTCAAAAATTTCACAAGGGACTCTAACGTGATACCCAGGAACTTCTAGAGTATTAGCTTGATTTTCACAGATATTAGACAATGGCAGAAAAAGAGTTCATGATTACTTAAAAACAAAACCCAAAACAAATTACTTTAGTTATTTACAACTGAGTTGTAGATATCTGGTGAGGCATCCATTTTTGAAACCCCTTTCTGAATGCCAAGAGTCAAATATGATTCAAGGGAATGGAACTTTGACTATTTATTTTAATGAATGAGGATTTCTCCCTCTCTTTTTGTAAGACATCACAAAAAATATGGAATAGCACATTTTCATCAAGTGAGAAATAAAGAGTCTCTCGCAAAGAAACCTGAAGTTTCTTTATTTGATAAAACTCTACTTCAGGAAAAGACTACTATTGCATATGAGAACAGAGAAATCAGTTCACAGGTTAAGTGTTGAAAGCAATCATTCTAGCCCTGGTACAGTATAAGCACACAACAAAGTGTCCAGTAGCAAACTTACCCATAACCATTATCCACAATCTTTTTCACAAAATCCACAATTTCTGGCACATATTCACTAACCCGCGTTAAAATATCTGGAGGTAAAACCTACAGATAAAAAGTAGAATCTTTCTGTATATAATTATTTATACATATATGTACTAAAATATATATATACTTTACATCGATTAAAAATTGGCTCCAAAGTAAGGGACAGCCAAGATTTCTGTTTCAAGCTTTCTGCTCTGAAACAATGTGCCGTGGCCATTTTTTCCTTAGCCTTTAAGGCAAAGTTAACAACAACCTACTGCAGGAGATATCAGCTCTTCCATTTACTGCAATTCTGACAGAATAGACAAGTACTCTGTCTGACTTGCAGGTAAATAAATATTCACTGATCTGAACCACTGCATATGACATGGCATTTCATCTGTAACTTGTCCACTGTTATTGTCACACAATTTCTCAGTGGCTGAAGACTGGTAAGCAACCAGTCTAAATGCTGAGGCTGGCAGTGCTCTCTTGTGCAGCTAACCAACTCAAACTTCTGGATCAGCTGCTGATCATAAGCCCATGTTACACCAAAGGGAAGGGATGGAATGCACATGCCAAACTTGATCACCAGTTAACTTGCTCTGGTAACATGCAGAATTGATTCAAGACTGTTTGGATGGAAACAGAACAGGTGCTAACTTAACAGCTACCTATTCACATTAAAGGAAATAGTTGAATAAGGTTGAAATATGAGGTCTTTGAAAACTAAATTATATTCTGGGTATTATGAGGCATGGCACACTTTTATAACAGAAAACAGTTTGATAACTTACATTGAGTGCTTCCATATCCTTATGAAATTCCCCTTCCCAGAATTTGGGGAGCTTTGAGAATATGGAATTGTCAGTCACCTGACTGCCAAATTTTGTGTCCAACCAGTCAGACAGCAAATCTTTGGCTTCTTCCAACAGCCTCTATAAAACAATAATAGTAAGCATAAATGATCAAACACTTGCCCTGTTGAAACTCTGCAGACAGATCTTACTTCCAACAGAGAAGCTTGCTTGAAGAAAAAGACACCTGGCTATGAATACAGACTAATCCGTGCTTCTACCAGATTTTTAACATATTGCCCATCATAAACATGGATGAAGTAATTAGAGGAAGGAAGATAAACTGGTAAGTGATATCTGTTTTGATATCAAACACTTAAACAGGCATGTAAACACTGGATGGGACCTGCAGTTGCATCAGAGCACCTGCTCTTCCCCCACCCTCTCACTAGGGGATAATCTAACAGAAGCCTTACTGTACACATTGCTTAAAAGTGTTTGAAAGAAAAACCTGAACATCAGTCTTACACTAATTTTTTTTTTTTTTTTTTTTACAACAGGATATAGCCCAGAAGATGTGACATGACTGCTTAGATTTTAGTTGGTTTGACAATTCTGCTAGGTCAGAATACACTTCAGAAAGCCACTTGATATTAGAATAGCTGAACTTCTTTTTTTTTTAAAAAAAAAGATAATTTAGAGAGAGCCTTTTCCAGAAGGGAGCACACACCATATACTTCCTACAGCAATTACTACAAGTAATCTGAAAGCAAGAAAGGATGAAAGTGGAAATCAGTTACTAAAAGACAGTAGTTACATTGATTGACATGGGTACTGGGACAGTACTGAAGTGCAATAAAGTCAACAGGATTATTGTCACTAAATGTAAATACTTTTGGGATGTAGTTTATTCTCTTATCAGAGATAGAAACACTTGTGTAGAAAACTGCCATCAGTGACTGAAATGTCCTAAATGCATATTCATTAATCTGAACTGCAATTAGTTCAGGACAAAGGAAGTCAAAAACAAACTCAAAACACCTGTAAGAGAAAAATCTCCATTTGGAAGTTAAAATTAACTGAGTAATTGTCACAGTGGGGGGGGGGGGGGGGGGGGGGAGGGGGGAAAGTATTTGGTAAAAATGGCGGCCAAAAAACTACATAGCCAAACTAAATG
>JASSUY010010901.1:0-36766 GCA_032466535.1 Forpus xanthops
GGACTGGGGAAGAAAGGGGGGGGGGGTGTGGGGTGTGTGCACAGAACTGTTTGAGGGGCCTCAAACTACGACAACATCTCAGAACTGCTAGAGAGATGGAGAACCATTCCGGGTGTAAGAAAACTTACTGCTTGGACAACAAAAAATAAAACAGTGAATAGCAAATACAGATGGCATTAAAGAATACAAATCACAAAGGGAAAACTACTGATGAACTAATCACTCTCTGCTATGAATGCTGTAGGTGGGAAGCAGACTTGCACAGCGTGCACACAGCAACTTGAGTCAATAAATACACTCTTAGCTATAATTCAAGGATGACACCAGACCATAGTTTAGACTAAGGAAGAATAAAAATGCGTTAGCGACTTAAAAGCACTGAACCCAAGTCAAGAAGTACCAAGGAGGCTTTAGATACCCCATCAAGATAGCACAGTCGGGAGGCAGTTTGGTCAGCTTGGCTCTGGAGCAAAGTGAGCTTGCATAGTCCCAGTACACGGTGTGTGTCCAGATGACTTGCCATTAAGCACAGGTAGGATATGAGGAAAAGGCACAGGCTGTTAGCTCACTCTCTGAAGATCTATGGCAAACAGGGTGATTATTTTTTAAAACAGGATTAAAAATACATGTACTTTATCCTGTCAACATCAGTTGCGTAACACCAAACTTCCCTGAGGTTACGGCAGGAAGCTCCGATTTCACCAGTCAAACCCAATGAAGATAATGTCATAAATTAGCAGAAGACAGAAAAAAAAACCACTGGAATTTTCACTGAAGTATTATAAAATGAAGTTTAATTTAAGGAAAAATAAATAATTTAAACCCTCTTCAGATTCAGCAATGTCTTCAGAGGCAAAAATCAAAGTGTTGTTCCATGTCTTCTGCAAGTTTATCACTAGCTTAATTCATTCTGATGACAGAGAAAAGCATACACCAAAAGACCCTGAAATCTAATGTAACATACAAATGATTTTTCTCACCTTCAGCGAGATGGAATTTTTAATTGCACAGCTCTTCTCACCATAGTTTAAAAGTGTAATCAAGGGCACATGTAGGCTTCATTATGTTGAAGGCAAGCAATTATGCCTCGCAGTCCTCTCGGCATCACAATGTATCCATTAGCAATTGCTGATTTTAGCTTTCAACAGTGACTACAGCCGTATCAATTCATGATGCTGACCTCTATTTTTCTGAATGAATTAAGAGGAAGAGAAAAAACGTGGCTTCCACTAAGCTTCCATTCCAGCACAGGAAATCCTGTGTGGTTAGATACAGTATGTGTCATGCTCAGAGATTCCATTCTACTCCCCTTTAAAAGCCAACACGAGCTGCATGTCACAGGAAATTCTTCCTTATTTTCAGTAGTTCATAGGACAAGGCTTCTTTGGAAACAAGGTCAGCATGAATAGAGCATTGCTTCCTTATCGCTGCTAAGCAGCTGCATTGAGGATGCAAGACACAACACTGCCCCTGTCCCTGAATACCTTTTTTCATCAACTTCAAGCATATGCAGCTCGAGTAGTTAGCAGTTCCCTTGTGCTTTTTAATTTTGAGATTTTCACGTTGCACACTTTCCAAAAATCTTTTTTAAAATGCCCTGAGTTAAGGTTAAAGTCCCCCTAAAAAATGAAGCTTAAAAAAAAATCCATCTTCAGCTACTTTTAAACAGACAGCGCCACACAGCAAGGTGGAGAAAGAAATCAGTTCTTTCTTGAGTCAAGGTGATGAATGATGAACTTAAAGCATGAAGATTTGGCCAACTCTTTGAGAAGTATGGGGCCCAGTTCCAGCTCCTGCTGCAATGTACAGCTTTAAAGGTATTACTGTAAGTCTCCTTCTCTCTGCCACTCCTCAGTTTTATGGAAAGCTCCAGAAGTAATTAATCTTTAACTTAACAAGCAACTTAGGAAGGAATTAGACATTTGAAGGCTGAAAAAGCAAATTCTAGCTCTTCATGATACAAGCCACTCAGAAATCATTCCGTTTTCCTGATTCTTTGTACCAGAACACAAAGTAACTAAATGACAACAGCAACCTAATCCAGTGAGACTACTGTCAAGTACACTGATGAATAAGGTGCTGTTAATTTCCCTTGGGAGAATGTCTTGAAAGGTTTACACTTATAGTAATAGCAGTACCTGAAACATTTACATTTGTTTTTTGCATATTTTGAAAGGAAGTCAAGGGATGGAGGGAAAGGAGCTCTAACAGTAGCATCAGTTTGGCATGCGGAACTATCTAACTGGTAAACAACAGCAAATGCCCTGAAAACACAGGAAGGCTTTTAAAATTAAGATGCTTGACCTCCCCACAGGCAAACAGGCACAGAGTGGGCAAGGTCCAGCCACCTCAGAAAGGCTAACACATCAACGTAATGCTTTTTGGCAGGTGAGATGCAGGGGCAGTGCACTTGTTCTCACAGCGCAGACTGAGCAACAATTGAGGTGGAAGAGCTCAGAAGCAAAGGGTACCAACAGCCACCTCTGAGAAACGGGATGCAAAATGAGTGAACACAAAAGAAAGCAAGCATCCCAGAGCAGTGAAAAATGGGCCTAACAATTAAAATACACTGTAGTTTAAGGCATACAGCAATGCAGTACCTGCCTGCACAGCATTTCATCCCATTTGAGTTGAGCAACAGCACAACTGTTTTGCAGAAGATGTAAATACACAGCCAATATAAGCCTATTATTAACAGGTTTGTCTTCCTAGTTTTCTGGCTGCAGAGCTCCTCAGAAGTAGCTCAAGAACTTCCAAGTGTTCTCATGCTGAAAGCTCTAATGTAGCAACAGCCCCAAGCTGATGAATTCTAGGATCCCGTATCCTCCTGCCAGGCTGGAATGCTAAAACATCCCTCAGTCTCCTAGACAGCATGAAAAAGGGTCTGGGTGAATGCAATTACCCAGGGTAGAATCTCTCCTTTTCTTCTAAAGAAAAGCCATAATGCAGGATAGGTTACTAGAAACAGGTATCATGAAGGAATGATAATAATCAGCCTACAGAACATTTGCCAGACATTTTAATTATGCCATAGAACTTGGTACCTCTCTAAAGGTGACGGAGCTGCCTTCAGCTGTACCATCAGGTAAGGTAAAAAATCCTATACTGTCTTGAGTTTTGTGACATCTAGAAGCTATTTTACTATCTGCAAAGAAGTTACAGTAGTCTGCTGCATGTGCAATTGCAAAGTTGATCTTACAAGTATCTTCTAAAAGAAGTGGCATAGGATAAGAAAGTATCATTTTAAACCACTAGAATGGTATGGAAATGCGTACAGAATCACTTTGGACAGTTAAGTATGTAACTGGCAGAATACTCCTATGACACTGACATGTCAATGTTAATTTTGCAATGTGAACAGCAAGTGCAGCATGCAGAGCAGCAACTCCTCACAAACAAGGAAGGCTCCTCCCATCCAAACCTTATGCCTGCCCATTTTCTCAGGATGCTGCTGTTACCTGAAAGCTCAAACCTCAATATAATTTATGCAGCCTGCACATTTTATTGAATAACTTAATGCCTGTGGGATAACTAAGAGATTTTCTTTTAATTGTAAAGTAAATCTAAAAACAAAAAACCCCAAAACCAGCACCATACAAACTACCCCTTAGATTTCTTAACTGGTTTTGAATTTGCTGTTCCATCTGACTTACAGCCATATCCGAAACCAAAGGTACAATCGGTCCAAACAGATGAGGAAATACTCCCTAGGCAGAGCATACTATACTCAAGTTTTTGCTTTAGATTTATTGATCCTTAGAAATTGCAGTTTATGCGCAACATCAGAAAGCAATACCTTAAAATGAAACTCAGCAAGTACTTGTTCTGTTGGTACATCCCACTGACATAAGATCTTCTGCTTGACCCTAGAGCATTTGACAGGGCTTGGTTTCTGTCTGGACGTGGAGTTAAACTGAAGCTGAAATGTGAAGCTGAAGTGGTATTTCTGTTCTGACAATGACTGTGGAAAACCTGAAGCAGTTCTTTCTCAGTATTACTTAAACCAGAAATTAAACCACTGCCCGAGCAGCTCATTGATGAGTTGTTTATCTGTAGATGGTAGGCTCCCAGAACACAGGAACAATGGAGTCAGAAGAGCCTCCCACACATCAGGTAGGTGCAGGACGATCCTGGCATAGGCATTGCTGAAAGCACCTACGTCTGTCCCCCAGGCCTTGCTCAGGCCACTTACATCTGGCAATGGAGGAACCAGGCTCTTGTCATGTCACCAGACTGTCATCCCCAGACCTTGGAGCTCCGCAGTCCATGGCTTCCAAAGCTGACTGGCTTTCCACAAGGCTTCTGATTTGTGACATCGGTACTGCTGGGCTCAACTACATTTATTGCTCAGTCTACCAGCACCTGTTACATCAGAAACACTGGGGAAAAGCTTCTGCCTGAAACACATGCAGCATAAGCTACGCTGACATCACACTAAATACCTATGAGAAAGGAAACCGCAAACCCAGAAGTCACCCCAAACAGGACGTAGCTTCCATGAAGTCACTACTGACAAGTTCTAATAATTTTCATAATGTTTATTTAGGTATTATTTGCACGTAGTAAGGCAGAAACAGGAAAATAATCCCAGAGCTGAGCCCACACGAAGCAGTAGAAAGCACGGCCATAGAAGCCAGGGGCATTGACTGAGGCTGTTAAGAAGGACTAGCTGCACAAATGACTCAGCCTCAGGTCAGTGTCAAATTCCTTCCAGTTTCTTCAGAATCATAAAAAATCATCAATATTCATGACTTTCCCAGCAAAAGTCTCATTCCTTAGATTCTCTTGTTAACAGAATAATCCAGGCAGAAGAAAGTTGGAAGTTTCTTTCTGCAACAGCGAGACCAATCCCCCTGCAAATTATTATCATTTTATGGGAAAAATATTACTTTTTATCAGTTCCATCTTTATCACACAAGTATTTAATTCTGGTGACTGCAAACCAAAGTATTTTAGGAGGTTCATTACATTACATGTAGAAATATACTCTTCTGCAACTTATACCTGGCTAGCCAAGACATTTCATGTAGCAAGAGACTCCCCGACCAGTGGAACAAGCAGACATTCATGCACTCAGAGTGCTATGAAATTCCTGAGGCAAGGGGCCACTCGGAAATTATGGATGGCCGTGGGGAGCTGAAAAGTTTCACTATAGCACAGGAGGCTAACCAATGGACAGCTTCAGTAGGATAAGGGTGGCAAAGAAAATAAACCCACTAAAAAATGTACACGTTAATTATTAAGGTATGAATTCTAAACGTTACGTGGTGAATAATTCAACTAGTATCTATAAAGGCTTGATATTTCCTATCCAGAAACAAACACCTATTTCATCACTGCAGTCACTTGAATTTTAAGGGCTTCCCTTGCCAGTGGTAAACTGATCTGTCAAAGGCCACAAAGGATTCTATGCAACAAGAATCAGCTTTATTGCTTTTTGTTGTTCTTTCAGGCAACAACTATTTTAATCTCAAAGGAACCTTTGCCAGGCTGCTAACAAACAGGCAGGTCGTTTGAGCAGAGCCTTTCACCCCACCAAACCAAAAAAGGAGAAAAACAGTAGTTAACACTCGGAAACAGCAGCTCTGTTTAAAGACAAAACAAAACAAAAAGCACATTCACATTGAAAATAAAGATTTGGAAGATATACTTACTACCTCTAACATCTTACATTTCATAGCATGAAAAGTAGGATATTTGGTATGTGGTTAGCCAAGTTAGGCAACTCGAGGAGACAACTCACCAAGCTCCTTCAGTCCATGTAAGGACACTTTAACATTTGTGGATTAAACACAGCAAAATAGCAATTAATGCCCCCGATGTTTTTAACAGTGTACAGCTAAAGAGATTTCCCTCTAATGGAATTACGAAACAGAAGCATGCCTTGTTTAGCACGTTAACAGGCTTGCATTTACTGCTGTCACCATTGGACCTCCCAGTACAGCCATCATCTACATAATCAATGAAAACAGCTTAGAAAATGCCACCCTGGAATTAGTCAGACAGTTATTCACCCAAGGAAAGATCTCTTACGTTTAGGAATAGGAGTAGCATTTTTCAGCATGGAAACTGGTTTGTCAACAGGCATTCTTCTTCTTCACAAAACCTCTGACAATGCCAGCTCAGAGCAACAGTAGCCTCATTTAGTGACGGGAAAAAAGGCATCCCTTTGTACCATCAGTTTTGTGCCCTTTCAATAGCAGCTCGGGTGGTAGACTGGTGTGGACAATCGCAGTGACCATCTGTGACTACGAGACAGTTAGCTGCAAGACTAACTTGGGTCTGACATTGCCACACCTTGCCCTGCTGAGTCTTTCATACAGCTTTGAAAAACTTAATGAAAATGGATACATTCAAAGCTGAATAAAAAGAGGTCTCAACAGGCTTGACCCTAAACCTAAACAATGGAACTGTAATGCCAGCACCATTGTAGCAACATGACAGATGTAGGTCGTGCTAGCTTTCATCTGTAGCTGTGACTGATGGCTTGCAATTCGCTGACAAGACGCATAAAGTTTCCATTTTCATTTGGTTTGTAGGCATGAATTTCAAGAGTTCAATTAAGATGACAGATATACTTTTTTTGTTGTTGCTGTTCAGAGAGAATTTTTGCAAAGACTATAGTTAGCTTATATCACTGACCTAGGGACATTCTTGTCCTAAACCGACTCCGCACTTATTCCAGAATAATTCAGTATCAGATTGGTTTAAAATGATTACAGAGGAATATCACTCTTTAACCATAGACACTAATTCACAAAATCTTTAGTATCAATCCAGACTCTAATAACTACATACTAGCGTTTTCCTGATTGCCTTAATTATGAAATCTAAGTTGTATTAAATTTAGTTAATTAGCTCAATAAATCTATCCATCACAAACACACGTTCACTGCTGGTGCATCCTTACCACGTGTTCCACCTTATGTGGATTAAGGCAAAGACTCTAAATTTGAGCTAGGGAAAAACAAACAAACAATATCTCCTGATCTACACAGATGACCTGACGAGTAGTCATGGGGAATTTTACAAGCAATGCATTCCTCTCTGTTCTTCCTGAATAGAGCAGTTTCAGGATTTACTCAACAGGAGCAGGGCCAGTTTGTGTTAGAGCTACCCTAATATGATAAAATGCCTCCAGAAGAGCAACGCAAAAAGCCATCAAGACATGACAGCAATCAGTTCCTATGATACCCTGAATTTGTAGGCCACCCCCTTTCTCTATACCGCCTTGGGTATCTGGACCTCAGGAGAACAGACTTTGAGCTGTTCAAGGACCTACTACCATCCCATGGGATACTATCCTGGAGAGTAGAGGGTCTAGGACAGCTGGCTCGTTCCCAAGAATCACCTTCTTCGAGCTCAAGAATGGTGTGCCCTTGTGGCAAAGAAGGCTCAGTAGCCTCTGGGGCCGCACTAGGAAGATGTTGCCAGCAGGTCAAGGGAGGTGATTGCTTTGTCTCTACAACACTGCTGAGATTTCATCTGCAGTGATGTGTACAGCTCTGGGCTACCCAGGACGATGGGCATACTACAGCGAGTCCAGCAAAGAGCCACAAAGATCATTAAAGCACCAGAACATCTGATACACAGGGAGAAGCCAAGAGAGTTAGGATTGTTCATCCTGAGGAAGACTCAAGTTGGATCTTAACAATGTTTAATCTAATCTAATCTTATGTAATGGGTGAGAGGGGAGAGGAAGAGGGAAGATGGGAGACAGCCTCTCCTCAGTGATGACCAGCAAAAGGACAAGAGGCAGTGGGCACTAATTGATATACAGGAAAAAAAGACCTTTTTAAATATCTGCTGTCAAGTTATTAGTATCTTCCTTATGCAAGGTTACCATGCTGATCCTTGTGACAAAAAAGAACCAGTCATGATCAAGTCAGGTAACAGGAAGAACCATTTAGTAGCACATTCTATAAATGCAACACAACGTCCCTGCCTCTCCTTCCTGGTAAAGAATCCCACATGCCAGCTGAGGCTGTTCCGGGGGGAGGGAAGGCAACAGTTTTATTCTGCAAATTAATTACTCATATGGGATGCACCAAAGCGGACTCAAGATGTGGGTCAGGGCAAGAGATTTAAACAAGTTCCAAGAATACTGTTACTGTGAAGTATCCTTTGCACCTCCACAAGAAAGATGCAGTGTTCTGCACTTAAATGGAGTTTCACGGTCATGAATAAAACTGGAGTGTTATGTTTCTAGAATTGTCCACAACATAAATTTTGACCAATGAAGATTAGATCAGTTACTTAATGCAAAGGGCTGCACCCTTGCTTTCCAAAAGCCTGACTAAAACCCCAAAAAGTTAATAGTTGCTTTCTCCTGCATTTAGTGAGCTTTGATTAAGTCCCTTAAAGAGATAATATGGATTTTGCTCTGGAAAGCACTTGTAGGCAAGAGCAGGAAGATGTAAAATACCCAAAGAGATAGGTAAATAGTGAAATCATACACCGTGCCCTAGAGCTTTTCAACCCAAACAAGGAGTAGAATCAATTGTTTCCCAGACAACAGCAGTCTTTTATCATTGTTGGATTTGGCATTTAAACTGCAGAAGACAAGCACAGGACAGATGTCCAAAGCTTCATCAGAACCATCATTCTGAGGTGGTCCTTTAAGAAAAAAATCATTTAAGACAGGAGATTATTCCACTGTCTCATCACACATATTAAACCAGTAAAAATTAGATAAACCAGTGCAAAAGAAAAACAGCTTTAAATCTGCTAGGCTTCCTCTTACCAGTGGCTGTTGGGAAGAAGAGACTGTATTTTGAGGTCCTGCCAAAGACAAATTAAGAAACCCTTGAAGCTAGTACACATTAAAGGTCCCAGTTTTATAATTTATTGCACACTTGCAATTTGTTGAGGCTGTGCAGGAGGTTACTGACTTCAGGAGGTTACTGACTTCAGGAGCTTGGCAACACAGAGCAATGTACGCCCCAAAACAGACCAGAAAAGATCTTTGTCATTCTTCATGTTTAAAGGAAATACCACATTTTATTTAGATCACACAAACTGAAGTACAAAGATGAGTAAGGGAAGAATGCAATTACAAGGCATGTACAGACCTAAACCCAAAATGTAACAGTATAAGCACTGCTATTAATTTTGCATGGCAATAAAGGTATTTCCTGTATGAAAAAATTAAAGTGAGCAAGAAAACCCAAACCAAACCACTGAATAAGTTGAAAAACATGTCCTTAAAATATCTTGACTCAGATGCTCAGGGATGTGGAGAAGGGGAATCTTATTTTAAGAGCTTCCCAAGTAAAAATTACTGCTTTATTGTAAACTCAGCACTTAAGTTTGTAAACAGATGTGCTTCTTCCAAACTTCCTCCACCCCATCCATTGTTCTATTTATTTATCTGATTTAACGCAAGTTTCTCTTAAAGCAAAAAAAGAATGCCATTGCAACTTGTCCTAATTAAAGGTTTCCTTGTTCTATTAAGGACCTTAGTTGACTGTTCAATACCACTGCCCAGAAGAACAATACATATTTAAATCTTTAATCCCCATAAGGGAAGAGAGTCCTTCAGAGCTCGGCAGTCACTATAACAAACTGGCTTGGGGACAAAATACTATAAAAACATAAGTATAAATTTAAACTTTCCTCCTGACTCCAACACTCCACACCCTGAACCCACCTATCTTCACATCTCTAACATTATGTACATTTACAGCCATGTGCAGCTGCCTCCTGCACCAGTTCATGAGGTCTGAACTGTGGAGAGGGGGGAAGTAGGGACCATTAAGAGACAAACATTGTTACTCAGAATTAGGTATTGTGTCAGAACACACCACAGGACTTGGCACTACCTCCCATGAGACTTCTGCAAACAAAAGGGCTCTCCAACAAACAGCTGCATTTCCCAGACAGTTGTAATCAGTGGCAAGACACACAGGACAGCAGCTTTCAGACAAGCTATAGATTTTGCAATTCAGAGTGACCAACAACCTCACCCCACTCAAAACAAATCAAACTCAGCTTTCTGTAGGCAACCTGCAGACACGTGCCTGTTGCCAAGCTGTTTATCCTGCAGAATGATAATGAAGCATGATACCAACACCACCTGTAAATTCCATAGGTGGAAGTGACTGACCATAACAGTGTCAAACCTCTGAACATCTGGCTGGAATTTTGCAGATGGCTGTTGAAATTGTAGTATTCAGTTCTGTCTGGGGGCAGAATATAATCCAAGAGGCTCCCAAAGCAAATACCTTACAGCTCCTCATTGATCTATTGACCACTTGTATTACCTTCCCACACATTCCAAGTACAATCGCAATACAGGCAAGTGTGCATCAGTGATGTGGCAGCATCTGCAATTAGCCTCCAGCCATATAATGCGGTGAACACATACCCTAATTATGTGACATGCATTTCAGGTCACAAGACAGTAATATACAGTCATAATAGAAAGAGAGCGTGTGGAAGCTAGAGGGGCAAAAAGATCTTGGTATCCCATCCCTCCAAAAAAAGAGAAGAATAATCTCTGGAAATAACAACTTGGCCCACAGCTTGCCCCCAGATCATAACAGCAACATCTCTATGTATGGAGTTAGTTGTGATAAACTGGGTCTGGTCTATGGTCCACGGGCTGGCTGTCCTTGTTCAAGGCTACAGAGTGTCACCAGTATGGACTCAGAAGCTTGCATGGAAAGAAGTAATAGAAATCCCCACTTTCTGGTTAGTGCTCAGTACTTTACACACACGATGCTCAACATCACTAACTCGTCACCAAAATACTTTCCCCATTACAATGATTAGGGAAATAGCACGCCACATCTGTAAAGCAATTCAGGAAACTTTTGAAATATGAACTCAAAGCTTTTTAATATTAATATAACCTCTGTCCTTGAGGCAAAAGTCATTTTCCTTGTTCAATCGTCTTTGGAACCTTCATCCCATCAGTATTGCAATTTCACAGCTAAACATATTAATAGGGTCATAAATATTCAGATTATGTAATACAGTGAAAGCAGACGATAAAGTGCTGTTAACATTCATTTACAGCAGCTGGGAGGGCCCTGCCAAATGTTGCTTTACATAACAGGTCGTGACGCTCTGACTGCATTAAGCTTTCTGATCACTCTTCCTTTATCTGCTGTGATTTGGAGCACAGTATGAGACAGCACAACTAACCAATGGATTTAGAAGCCCTTTCAAGCGCACCAACATTCCGAATGTTTAAAAGATTAAAATATCTAAAAGAGCCTCGTGGTTACTGTGTTTGTGCTTTTGCATTTTATAGTGCAGAGGTGAAAGTGACATTCACATCATTTACCTTCATTAGCTCCACAATTCAGTGCCCCCAGTAAAATTTAGAGATGAGTTTACTTTACTGTGCCATACTTCAGTTAAGCTATATGCAAAAAAGGGAAACAACACTCAGCAAAGTGAAAACATCTCCTCTACAGTTTTCACAAAGCATCTTGAGTACCACTGAAACATTCTGCAATGTGTGCATAATCCTGTCCACAACCAACAGCAGTTGTACCTCGAGAGTTGCGTCTGAATCAAGCAACAGTTCTTGCTCTGCTCCAGTATACTCTGCATTACATTTCCTTTATTTCAGAACAGCCTCTGCTACACTTCAAAAGTCAGAATTCCCAAAGCATGGGTCAGACCATACAAGCTTTCAGGCAAGCATCAGCCAGGCACATGGACTGTGGGACTAGGTCATAATGTTTTACTGTAGAAAACAATGATTAACAGTTTGATTTATTCATTTATTTCCATGCCAAAATTAAGCCCAATCCTGCAGACATTTATGGAGATTAGTAGCTCTAGGAAGGTTAAGAGCTCTGGTGAGGTCAACAAATTCATGTGTGTAAAGTAAATAAGGCTGTGCATAACAGGACACACACGGCAGCTACTATTCTGCTTGTAAAAGCAATACCACTTCATTCATGCTTCCAGCCCTGCATTAGTTAGCAACTATTCAGAGCACTGAATACACAACACAGCCTAAAGCTTTAACTGACTGAAATTTTACAGCAGTGGGTCTCAAGCTTTTCCTGTAGCCAAAGTTCATTAGCGAGAATTGACAACTGAGGAGTTTCAGCAGCACTTGACAGCTCTGGCTGCATCCCATGCCTATGGGGCACTGCTTCAGCAAGGCCCACCTCAATGCATGCAAAACCACAAACTAAAGCAAAGGGGACATGACTAATCACCAGATGTTAGCAAAGAGCTTAGGCATTACAGGAAAAATGAAATTCACAAAGGGATACACCAGTAGTCTGCATCAAATTAGGAGGAGCTTGGTACCATATTTTTGATTTGAGAGGGCTATCTTCAACTTCTGGAAACTTTCCTCAGTGCATCCAGTCACCTGAGATTAAGATCTCACTTCACTTTACATTAAGTGCTCTTGCTGAAGTTAGAGCAGAGTTTTGCACCAGACTTGGAGGAAAGACCAAAAGTGGGTATTTTTTCAGTAAGTTCAGACTATTTGCACAAGAACCACAGCATAAGCATGTCTTCCCAAAATCAGACTCCTGAGATGAGATTCAAAGGGGTAAGTCCAAGGTTATAAACACACTGTAATAGGAACGGTGACCCATATGATCCCAACAACAGGTCTGAACCCCCATTGCACAATGCAATGTGCAAGTTGTAACCTAAAAAACTCAGAGCATCTTGCAAATAGACCTACCAGCAAGGCAAAGGTTCTCCAACTAGATGTAGTTATAGCAAATTCCATGATCTCCCATTCTACTGATACCTTATGAACTGAGGGAAAAAGTATTTGTAGTGATGTTTTCTAAAACAACAACAAAGTATCTGCAGTTAAATTTTTACTTTCAAATATCCTAACACAAGCAACACTAAGGAAAAACAAAGCCATATAACGTAAACAGCATGTGCTCTGCAAATCAGATTTTACAACTGTGAAGACAACAGATTACATGTAAATACTTGGGGAACTGAATTTTTAGTAAGTCTTCACATATATTCTATCTCCTTATTTATCTCCTTGCCTGATTCGGAGCTACAGTACTTCACACACAATTGTTCAAATAACCTGACTTCACCACATGCAGCTGAAGTAGTACAAGTAAAGAATATGCACGTTAATACACCCAAGTAAGCCCAATATCTGTAAGTACCTTGGCTGTTTGAGTACTGACTGCTGCCCTCTCAAACAGTTCTGCCATGTTCAGGTTTCTTCTTACAGCCATATCAATACACTGCAATACCCCTCTAGTCACTAAACCCCCGAACATTCACTGTTATTTAACTAACTACAGGCTTGCTCCAGTAATATCTGCAGACCCATTCTCCTTCTTTCCTCCTTAAACATCAGTTGAGACAATTTTTCCATCCTCACCAAAAAAAACCAACCCAACCCCCAATCCTGCTCTTCACAGATATGACATAAGTCAGGAATACTTGCAGACTAAGATTCTGGTGGCCACAATGAAAGCTGTTTGTGAATCTGCAATCTGGCAACTGGGGAGCAGAACTGCAATGGGACAGAGGCCTGAACATCCTATGAAGCGAGTGCTGCTGCAGGAAGAGTCACCAGAGCAAAGGTTCATGCAAACAAACGTTCATCGGTGAACCTTTCAAATAACTCTGAGTAACTTATTATCTTTTTTTTCATAGATTTTTCTGCAAAACTAGAGGCAGAGTGTTAAAAATAAAAAAAAATTCAAAGTAAAGGGTTGGTTTTTTTCCCCTGTATACTGTATGACCACATGCAATGAATAAATAAGATATCCTCCAAATACTTCTTCCTCCAGATTAATGTGGTATTCTTAACTTAGAATGGTCACAAATATACCTCAATCCTGCAGCCCTTCCCCTTCTCCATTTCTTTCAAAAGTAGTAGAGCAGAAACACATGCTTGCTGCAATACACAGTGAGAACCCCATCTCTCAGGTGACCGCTCTAACTACCAGGCAATGGCTTCATAATCACTCTGTAAATAATTGAATATTCATTAAGTCTGGAAAAAGCAGGAGAGCTTCAACAAACAAGAGAACAGGGAGTCTTGTCCCAGAATACTCTATTCCCTAGTTCTCAGAGCAATCACTTGAAAGGTGGGAGAGCTGGATTCAAGACTCCATTTTTAATAAGATAAAGGCAGAAGGGTGTGAAACCATTCTCATGCAAATGATCTGATAACTAGGAAGGATGCACTGATCAGGTTCCTAATGCTACATATTTCCACATGGCTCAGCAAAAGAAGTTAACATTTTCAGGTCTTCTCTGGTGGCAACTTAGATGACATCAGCATGGATGAGGCCAAAGCGTATCTCTTGCCCCTGTCAGCTGAAGGCAAGGTAGACTCAGGTCTACAAATAAGGGAAATATGTTAGTGAGATGCTGAGTTTCAAATTACAACTCTTGCCAACACTCTGCAGAATAAACATGTAGGCAAGTATATGAAGCCACATAAACATATCCACAGACACCTCTGAAATGAGACTACAGCCAAAGGGGTCCTAAACATGGCATCTGAAAGGCAAACAGAGGAATTAACAGTTCTTCTACAGATTTAATCCCATAGGATATTTTTCACCCTAAGTCTCTTTGAGACCATATGGAAGAGTGTGAAAACTGCTGGTATAGCCTGAGAGCAGAGACCTCCCCGCTTCATCCAGCAACCACCACAGAATGACACAGAGGTACACTGCACCAGGTGGAGAACCAACAACATGTGCTTGGCATCTTCTTCAACAGTCTCACTGCCAACCCACCCCTCTCACCAGTAGCCCGCTACTTTGCTAGTCAGGGTGGCATGTACTGGAGGAATTACACATTGGCTCTTATTTTCCTACATCTTGCCTTTTTGATATACAAAAGGTTTTCTTGCATTATCAAACCAGTTATCAGGGACTGTTCACAAAGTTTTCCAACAGATGCTCCAATAGTCAGGCAAAAGCTGCTAAGCAAATTTTATACCCATTAACTACTTGATTTTCGGTAGTCAGTTATCCTTGCTCTTCCACCAGCCTCTCAGTACTGCATGCCTCACTGCAGTCTACTGCAACATACATATACTTCACCACACTTTCTTACAAACATAAAAGCAGCCTCTAAGAGAAAAGGTGATCCAGTTCTCCATTTGTAGGTACAGTCAGCCAAAGCCACACAATTCCATATACGCTTCCCGTTGTTCTGCCATCTTAGCAGGTAGAAGCAGCGCTGCAGCCCTGCTCAAATACAGCCTATTCTTCTTATCCACAGTTTTGCCATTAACATTTTTGTATTTCTCTTTGCTTAACATACCAGAGACATCTCCACAAGATCAGATACCGTGCCTCCTTAGGATGACTTTATTCAGAACAGTTACCATAATAATACATTAAAACCTTGTCAGAAGACATATGAAGCAGGAAGGAGTCTTAAAAGAAGGTTAGAGGAAAAACCATAAAGCCCCAGCTCTCACACTGCATAATCTCTCAGGCCTAGGAGAAACCTGAAAAATTAACATTTTACACCATAGTCCCATTTTATATGTTCCAGCTTAAACCTTCTGTCTAGGCTCCAGTGAAGGTCAGTAACTTCAGTTAGGTAAAAAGGAAAGGATAGTTAGAGTTGTTCTTGGCTGTTTGTTTCTCAGTAATACCATACAGACAAGTTTGTGCATTCTACCAACCCACATGTAAAGCTAAAGACAGCAGTGGGAGCATTGCTTAAGCAGCACGGGATTTGACCCACAACTACAATATCATGGCATCAGAAGTGGCTGGCAATTAAAGGATTACAATACAGTTGATGATAATCCGATGAGCTCAGCTGCAGATGCACACACATGGCTCATAGCAGGCTGCTAGGGAAGACATGAAGCCTGGTATGCACAGGCACTGGGTGCTGCAAGGCTGCTTCACAGAACCTTTGAGGAGAGGAGCACCCAGTAGGTGGGCACATGCTACCTTTACTGGAGACCCTCACCTCTTCTGCACAGAGGACCTTCTCCTGCTCTGCGTGCGGTTGACACTTCAATGTAACTATCTGAGGAGATAATGCTCTTATTTTCTGACATAACATTAAGAATCTCACTAACTTTATGCAGTTACTTGGAAATTATATGAAGGCACAAATACATGAAGGCAGCCTTAAAGAAAGGCACATAATGCACACAACCCCATTACTTTAGGTATTAACCTCAAGTACCCTACTGAGCAGCAAAGACAGCGTGATTGTCAAGCTCTTAAATCAGGTTCCTCACCTAAATCAAGTTCTTAAACACACCAGCTACCCCTTTGCAAAACAAAACAAACAAGCTACTTTTCCATTACACAGGTAGTTCTTCATGGAGCTGATATTATTTATGCCAAGAACGCAGAGCTTGCAATTTGCAGAAGGCACCTATGAACAGAAGTTTATACACTCACATTTCTAGCAATCATCAAATTAGTGCTTTGCAAGAGGAAGAGCATGCTGTGCCACCTAAACACAACAACTTTGGTGTGTTAAGTATCCTATAATAAGGGTGAGAACTTTTCTTTCTTTTAAGTATATCTTTTGATATACTTTCATGTATCTTTTGATTAGCTATCTTGACATATCTTTTGATTTTGCATAAATACTGCCAAGGAGTAAGAGTAACTTTATGCCTACCAACTTAGTCACAGTGTGTTTTGGTTCAGAGGCATGTATTTCAGTGTATCTAGGAAGCAAGAACAACAACCAGCGGCAGACAGCTGTTTGATGCAGTGCCTTGAACTATCACGAATGCAAAGCTTTCAAGGAAAGGGACTGTGTGGATCATCAAGCCCAGTCTCCTGTTACCATACACAATCCTATCTTATAATCTTTTCAATACTGGACAGTTGGCATCTTCAAAAAAACAAGAAAAAACAGTAACGACAAATGCTAAATTGGGTTGGGGGTTTTGGTTTTGTTCCCCCCCCCAGCAGAAAGAATAATAGATCTTGTTCTATAGTATTAATAATAACAATAATAATAAAAACCCAACAGTGACTTACAATCCATTCAATTTCTTCATTACTTTCTAAAACAGTAACTTAACTGTTGAGTTCGAAAGTTTCAGTTCCAATGCATGCTCACATTGGTACTGGATGAATACTCACTTTATTTTGCCTCTGACCTAGCACTTCAGATTGTTTATCCTCTCCTGTTAAAAAAGCCAGAGGGGAAAAGCAGAGAACAGCAAGGCTTGAAAGACAACAGGTTGTTAAAAGAACAGAGCCATACAAGAACTATCACTGAATCTTATTAGACTTCTGTTGTACTCTATACTTTGTAAACATGAGCAGATTCCTCTGATCTTCAGGAAGCAGATACTCCAGAACTGGCTAGAACAGTAAAGAGTGGTTTCTTTTACCTTATGAAAGAATGTATACTGGAAAGTGAAAGGGGAGCAGCACACCTCCTTATTTAGTTTAACACACAGCCAGAGCAAAGCCAAAAGTGTGAACCAATCCACTTCTGATACCTTGGAAGAAAGAAGCCAAAGCAGCATCTTGAAGACTCCCAACACAAGACAGCATCAACATACTGCTAGCAGAACCTACACGTGAAGTAAGTCAGATGAGTAAGCACTGAATCAGTTAAGGAGTCTGGACAATCCATTTACATGAATCTGAAGTAGTCAGTTATTTCCCACAACAGTTAATTATATAAAGGGTTACAATCATTACTTCCTGAAAGTCATCATCCAGTAAGCCAGCTGCATTTGCTTTTTATTCCCAATAAAATTAACAAGAAATACTATACCGTAAGTGCTTTGATTACATTTTTTGCAACTTCTGTTTCACAATAAAAAATGATTTTATGTCTACTGTATTGAGAATGTTTTGGTTAATATGCTAATACAGCTCTCTTGCCTGCTTGTCAGCACTTCTACATATGTTATGGGAAGTCTCAGGAGGTTGCAACTGAAATTCAAACAGGTTTTATTGGTCAATAAGACATAACAAAGTTAATGGGGGCATTCTAACTGATGAATCCATAATCAGACTTCTAAGCAAGTTCATAGCATCACAGAATGGTTTGGGTTGGAAAGGACGTTTAGATCGCTTGGTTCCAGCCCCGCTGCCATGGGCAGGGACATTACCTCATGCCTTTTTCCCTTCTTGCCACTCTGTAATTTAAAGCAACCCTCCCAGATGCTATGATGAAGGTAAATGAAGATCAAGTACCAACATACCTTTGAAAGGGCGTCATTAAAACCAGATCAACTGCACTGCCCTGCAGTGGACAGAGTTAGAAGTTAATGACAGAGGTCATAATCAACTCATTTCAGAGTTATGACTATTACAGAACCACATCATAGATTACAAGCATTCTCCACGACATTTTCTAAGGGCATTTAGTGGTTTTGCTGATGCTTTTTTCCTGCATATTTTTCTGATGCAGGAGGCTGGCTCCTTTTCTTGACCAAATGGTTCAAGTGGAAGACTATGAACAGCACCTTCTCTTCCCACCTGCAACATCTACCACCTGATATTCTGGAGAGATGTTTGTCTAACCTACTCTTAAAGACCTCCAAGGTCCTTTCCAACCATAAATATTCTATGATTCTATGATTAATATGCACTTAAATTGGGGCACGGTGGGATTATTTTATTGTGCCAACCATAAACTGTTTTCTCCTTCTAGAGAAGATAAACTGTTCATATCTGTAATCACTGACTAGCCATGAGCAATACAGTAATGATCATGGCCATGCCCATACAGAGTCCACTTCTTGGAAACAGAATGTTAGATTTGCTTGGGGTTATTTCCAAAACATTCTTCTGAACCCATGACACCATAACATGCTTTCATCTCAATCTCTGGATTTATCAGTCACCTCCAGGTAAAACCCAGGTTTCCAGTGGGTTGTATAATGCAAGACTGAATACTGCGCCTTGAAATTCGTACAGGTATATGCCTGAGAAACAGTGATGTGAATAGAGGAGAAGGAAGGGTGTATTGAAGAGATTTTCTTTGTTCAGCTACCAAGCTGTAGTTTTGCCTGGAAAAGATAGATTACTGGGCAGAGCAGAAGTAAAACATAATACACCACCTTCAGCCTACCTATAGCTGGCTACTACAGACTTGTGACACACCTCTATGTTTAACAGATAACTTCCAAAAGCTGCAAAACCCAGCAGATTCCTCAGGAAGCGGTGCCTCAGGATTACCACTCCGGTTACAACAGATCAAAGTGAATTGTTTGTCTTAGAGCACTCCCACGGGACCAAGCCACCACAAAAACTGCCCTAACAGCCTGCAGTGTTTAAGGCTTGGAAACAAAGGAAAAAGAGCAGCGATAACTAACTCCTTTGGTTTTGGTGCCAGATATAGTCTTGGTAATGTAAAATGCACGCAGCAAGCAGTCTTCCTGTGCAGACAGCTCTGCCTCTTATCCAGAGGATGATCCCGTGCTCTCAGAAGTGGCTCTATGTGCTTCAGACCAAGTATCTGCTACTGCGGAGCCTACCAGGCTCATCCCTGTTAGTGGCAGCAATGCCAGCCATCGTGCCTTCAACCCTGCCTCCAGTTTTCAGCTGTTGCTTGTCCTCTACACGTACGTGCATACATACACACATACCCCCACAATCTCCTGGACTCGGGGTGCTAGGCACAGTGCCCGAGAGACAAGAAGCGGGAAAGGAAAAGACACAAAGTGACTTCAGGCAGAATAGGCTATTCATGACTCACAGTTCCCAGACTGCCAGCTGAGAGCAAGGTCAGCCAGCCTTGCCTTGGACATGGCCAGCACTTCATGGCATCTGCCCAGACAGCCCAGAGCAGACAGCACAGGGGAGTCCCAGGGAAGGTGGATAGGTAAATGGCAAGGAGGCAGAAGCCAGTCACAGAGGAAATGCTGCCATGAAACTAAAACTGCAGGAAGCAGAGGGAGCAGCACACGTGGTGCAAGGAGCCCTGGTACGCATTTAGACTAATCACTCATCCACAAAAACAAACCCCCACACTCCAAAGCCTATTTTGCTCCATGGAAGCCAAGCAGTAAGAGTAGATTAGACTCTAATAGGGATTAATACAAGTTAAGATAGCACTGATTTCCACTAGGGAGACCAGAAAGGTTTGGGACGGGATAGTGTGGCATCAGGGGCTTGGATAAAAGGTTAAGGAAAGAATACCATAGGAGCTTCCACTGACACCTGCCTAGCTCCATTTGTGCTCTCCCCCATGTCCAGCCCCCTCCAAAACAGAGATTAGATGTGCTCTGCTGTCAAGTCATGGTCAGTGATTTCTAATAGGCTGTGTAACGGTCAGCAGGGGATTTCTTACCCAGTCTCAACAGCACTGACCCACTTCTTTCCAGTGCTACCATCCATCACCTCTGACTGACAAGGAGACCAGTTTCCACAATAGACAAAAATCTAAGCCAAGCAAAGTTTGAGGCAGAGAATGAGATGAAATTCAGATGTCATTCTGTCTCACTGCAGCCATTTCAAAGCTATAAGTTTAATTTTATTAGCAACAAGGACTTCAGTTCATAAAAATGTGACCAATAAAAGATAATGGCAGGAAATTAAATGAACCTTAGCATGATTTAGGGCATTGCTCTGCAACAGCAAAACTGCACAGAAAGTATGCCTGGAAAAGCAAAAAAGCCCCAAAGAAGTGATCATAAAAGGATCCAAACTGCTTCAGAGAGTTAAAGCTTTCTTACAAACTAACAAAAGAAGTCCAGGTATGCACAAGACATACACATTGAGTAAGCTTTATGAATGACATGTTGCCAGAAAGAAACCCTGGTCAGCCAATCCATTCATTGCTCACCCTTTCATGTGTGCTATAGCAATTACGCCTTTATTCACCTTAAAATTCAAGTAAAATAACAAAACGTAGTTTCACTGCAGTACTGGGAGACACCAGCTGCAGCACGTGGTCAAACCAAGACAAAAAGTCCACTTTCCTGATGTTGGCCCCATTTTCAAAATGATACCAAGAAAAGGCACTTCTTTTTTTGCTCTAATTACATAGCAATATAGAGGCCAAAAGCTCTGAAGTTCTTCAATGCCGACCTTTGGGAAGCAGGCTTTTTATAAGGCACCCCTCACCCCCAAGTAATACGGTGCACACAGTACTGAACTAAAGCAAGTTCCTTAGTTTTCATTCCAAGGAAGCTGTGAGAAGAGCAAGACCACTGAATATGTAATTGCAAAATAATAAGCGAGGTTCAGTTTATGACTGAACTATCTAAACCTGCAGACATCCCCTCTCGCTGCATAGCCAAGCACAAACACATTAACATCTACCCAGACAACTGAAGTCTGCGCTCTGAAGGGAAGGAGCAGAGAGCAGGAAGAAAGCAGTGGGGGGGAAAAAGGTAAGCTCACTATCCTTCATTAGCCTGTCTCTCCATGTAACTCCAGCTGAGAAACAACGCTGAGAACAATATCCTTTCTGTCTAAGACAAGACTCATTGTAGTCAAGCTCTTTGATCATAAAAACTCCTACCAAACCACACTTGATAAACTTGACCTTTGGAAACTGGCAACCATTCCATCAGGATTTTTTGAAATAAACCCCCACAATTCTGGTATCATACAAGCCATCAAGGTTCACACTAGAAAGGTTTTTGCTTCAAAATACTTGTAAGTTCACTGTAATGTCAACCCAATTTGTATTTCAGAACTTGCCCTTTCCTCAGAGAGGTTTCTGTTGGTGGTGGTGGCTTAATCCTAGGTTGTTTAAATCTGAAGTTGAAATTCAGCTTCACAAATTAGAGTTGTTGTTTCCCATAAAAATCAGTTCAGCAGCGTAATACAGGGCTAGCAAGTTTTTCTGGTGGAAAACCCACGTATTTTGTTCCAAAGACCACGCAAAGAGTGATGTTAGGGAAGTGTCTCCCTTCATGAAGCTGCTTTTGGGCTTGTATTTCCACTCAGTCACTTCCAACTGGAAAATGAAGGTGGAAAAAGGAAGCATCTAAATAGCTCTTCCCTCAGTCCTTTGCAGTTGGAGGCGTAGTTGCTTGGAAGGCCAAGAGACTGTTGAGCTCCAAGGATCCTTCAACAGTTCAAACCATACAAAGGAACTCACTGAACAGACAGGCCCAGATAATCAGTCAGTACGATGCTTACAAAGCACATTTCTCCTGTGCACAGAAGGCCAATCGCAAGTCTTAAAAAGGTAAGCATGCCAGTTTTACACTTGAAGGATGAAAGCTATTGAGTGGCATACCCTGTCCTCTGCTACTACTACACATTTCTTCTCCAGAGAGAGAGAAGGTATTCAGGATCTCACCAGCTCACCCTTCACCATACTTGAGATACCCACATGGCCATCAGAGGATTCCCTGGTATTTGTTCACTACTGTAGATTGCTCAATAACTATCAACAGACACTAGTTGATGTTATTAGCAGCACCAAGGAGCAACTCGTCATCAGAATACAAAAGGTAGGATAATAATAGGCTATTATACTCAATTGAGCTTTGAGTTCAGGAATGCTGCAAATAAACCTAAGTGAGGTCAAGCGTTAGAAAGTTAATATTCAGCTGTCATCTATACCACCAGTCTGCTGCTCATTTAAACAGGATTCCTTTCACTTCCTAGCTCCAGTTGTTTCCCTCACTCCAATTACAAGTTTGGTAGGAAAACTACCTCTCTAATGACTTCAGAAGGCCTATACAAACACCACATTCTTCAAAAAAAAACCCACATACAACTGATAATCTGGATGAACCAGGATATTTTAAGAAGCCATTCTATCCAGTGAACCAGTACCATCTGCAGAAAGTTGACGAGGCACGTTGCCCAAGCCATTTTAACAATAATATAAAGTGCTCCCCAGAACTGTCAAAACGTTCTTGAATAAACACACTCTTGATGTCTTCCCTAAAGCTTTTGATTTAGAAAGTGAAGTGCTGCAGAGAAGTAGGTGCTTCAGCAAACTTATCAAGTAACAAGTTCACCCTGGAACTGAAGTCTACCAAAGTAGCTCATTTGCAATGAATAAGAGATACAGAGCCAAGCAATACTCCCAACATCTATAAATTGAGGTACCCATCGTAATATCGTTACATCACCCAAAACAATGGGTAATCCCCCACTCAGACCTAACTTCAGCATTTAGACATCCTTCAAATATACCCTTCTGCTTTCTCTGTGCTGTTCCTTTCCTCTACAACTGGGATAGTCCTCTACAGAACTCAGCCTGAGTAACAGGGATGTTGCAAAAAACATGTGCAATAAGATGTTCTATCCAGCAAGTCAGAAGCACCTTGTCCACTTCAGCTTGACAAACAGGTGACATCTGCAGCCGTTCTACTGTTTCTATATGAGCTCCACTAATGGAACAGCCAATCTACTGATACTGCAAAAAGTTCAAGGAGAAGATGTCAGTTTACACCACCCAGGAACCAGGCAGAACAATTAACATCTGTTACTGCTTCCTATTTGAGGATGTAAGAGCAGAAAAGCTATGTGAAGAATGGCACTGTTGAACCCTCATTTCCAAATATGGCACCATATACATAGCCCACAGAACATGTAAATTAGCGGCCCCTCTTTCTCCAGTATCAATATTCAGACATCTTACAGCAGGATTTACAAATGCAAACATCAGTGGTATTGTTTCTGAATTGCTAACGCCGGTGTTCAGAACACTGGGCTCAATGCAATTTCATAACAAGATGAAGGATCTATGTGGTATTAACACTCATTTGCACGCACCTGCCCGGAGGACCTCAAATGGTCAGTTTGGCAACAAACTGCCCACATCCTTTAGGCTACTAAACTCTCAGCAGTGAGAAATGTGCTAGCTATTGCGAGCACCAGAAATCATAAGCAGCAAAAGCTTTTTGGCCACACCCTTTCTCCTATCCTAATGTATGAAATTTTAAGTAGCATACAGGGATTTACTTTTGCTGCATTGCCTTGGAGTTACCTTGCTGCCTAATTAGGACTGCTTCCTCAGCCCCTGAACCCCCCAGTGTCAAAGAGATTTTCAAGTTACCACACAATGCTATTGGTTATAGTACCACTCAGCTATCACCAAGCAGAATTATATCTCAGCACAGACAGCTCTTGCCACCAGAAATACAACTGTAGTAATACTGGCTAAAGCAAATGCATCTCCGGCTACAATTTCCAGCCCAGTATACTTTTTCCAACAGGCAAGACAGTTGAAACCAGACTTTACACACCCCAGACCACCACAAAGGAGCAAAACAAGTCAAAATTGCTACTAAGCCATGTTTACAAATGCCATTTCCCTCTGCAATTATGATGGGAGACCATGACTCTAAGGGAGAACTGAGTTATCAGAGGTGCTTTCTACCTTAATCTATGTTGTTTGTGAAATGATCCACTATACGTAGCTGAAGGGCAGGGCATTCTTCCCTCATTACTCAAAAGAACAGCTTATATAGCAACCGGCTGTATAATAAAGGCTGAGACTGTAACAATCACGTTAGGAGGATGTAAAGAACAGCCTGCACATTCTGCAGAGAGCTGAAGATCTTGAACAGTTTTTCTGCTCAGTGATCAAGACAAATCTGCACCATCTCCACAGAGAGGCAGAAGCATCAATCCTCCAAGGGCTCGATGGCAGTGAATCCACCAGCTACGTGAGAGCTGCCTCAGCCCTGCCCATGTCAAACAGACACTTGAAGCATGGCCTACCTGCCAGCTCAGAAAAGATCCCTCACTGCCCACCTACCTGGCAGGTCTTTTATTATAAGCCTAAATCCCTTCCTGGATCCAGAAAGACTTTCAGTGGCGAGATGTATTTTTCACAAGAAGTTAAGCTTAGAAAGAAGACAACTCAAAAACTCTTTACTTTTAAGAGCAAAGAAAAAAAGCAACAAAACTCCAAGAATTGCCTTGAAAATCTGATCTTGCAGGATCAAGAGGAAAATTACTGCGCAATTACAGAAAGTCAACAAACATTCCTCCCACCCTGTTTCAGACATCTCAGTCTGAAGGTCCCCAGCCCTTGCCTGTATGGGACAGGAGGGCTCCTGGAGCCCGCGGGGCATGGGGATACACTCCTGCACATCGCAGACTGCAGGCAGCATCAAGGAAGTTCCACCCCAGGTATATAAAGACAAACGTGTGTCCACACCCACATCATTTTAATAGAGTTCAGACATCGCATAGCTTTCTCAATGCTGCATTTCAGGTTCACATCCATCTCAAAGCTTGGGTTTAATGCAAACCGTGTATTATGCAATATATTCTCCGACAGCACCCAGAAGAAAAGGATATGCTCTAGGAGACCCACCGCCCATGCCGCTACTTTCCCATCCTCTGTTCCACCCAAGACGCTGGCAGAGAGGAAAACGCTAGGCAACAAGAGGAAATTCGAGGGTCTGGTAGCGCTGGTGGCTCAATACAGAGTATGCCGGCGCTGCCCTTGGCACAATAGTTGGATGCAATACAACCGGGCGATGCGAGGCTGAAATACTTCCTGGGATGGCTGAAAGGGCTCATTCAACAGTCAAGCGTAATTCTTTATTAGCCGTCTTCTACAGCCCAACACAGAAACTACAACCCTGAGGGGAGGGTGGGGGACACAGCCATGTGCTTTAAGAAAGGAGCATGGCTTACTATTGTCTCCCGACTCGGTTTAAGTGCCAAGCCCTTCTCAATTCCATTTCTCATCCCCCTCCCTCGTGCCTCCGAAGTCGGCGGAGGACGGGAAGGCGCTGCGCCGGGACACCGCCGAGCTGCCGCCCGGCACCGCCCGAAGTTCAGGCACCACGGACCGACCCCCGGGGAAGGGGACCGGCGGGTGCCCGTCCCGCCGAGGGGGCTCTCCCCACCTCCGCCCCGCACCCGGGAGGGGTCCGCGCTCCCCGCGCTTACCTTTCACTTGACTTTCATACTCCGCTATAATCTCTTTGTCCTTTTTGAATCTGCTCGGGGTTGACATTATCCACTTGCTTCTTCCGCGTCTCCCTCTTCTTGTCCTTGTTTTTAATTATTATTATGAATCACTAATGTTGCTCTGGAGGGGCTCCCAAGTTGTATGCGATGGCCACAAGCCCAAGCGAGCGCTGAGGGGTGAGGAGGGGCTGGCTCCACGGGAGGCGGCGAGGCAGGGAGGCGGCGATCAGGCTAACCCCGGCGCGGGCACCATCGCCTCCAGGCACCGCCGCCGGCAGCAACGCGGTCCACGACCCGGGGCCGCCACGGGGTGGGCACCCGCTTGCACTAGGAGAGGGCGGGGGCTCGGCGGCTGCACCCCACCATTGTTATCGCTCCTCACGCACCCAGGAGAGGGGAAGGGAAGGGAAGGGAAGGGAAGGAGGGAGGCAGGCGAGCGGCCGCACGCCGGAGGCACTCGTTACTCCTGCCGCCGAGCCCAGCTGGGTGGGGACTCGCGGCCGGCGCCCCGCCGTGACTAACCGCGGGCAGCGGCCGGCTCGGGGCGGCTCCCCCACCGCGCCCCAGAGAGGTGTCTCCGGGAATAAACTTCTCCCCGCCCTCCCGCCGCTCTCTCCTCCCTTCCTGCCTCCCGTGCCCGCCTCGTCGCCGGTGGCGCCCGCTCCGCCTTCCCCCGGCCGGCAACCGCCCAGCGCAGGCCCCGCCGCGCTCCTCCCTGGGCTGCCCCGTGGCGGGAGGCCTAGCAGGCCCGGCGGGGAGGGAAGGGATGGCCGTCCGCAGCCCGAAGAGGGCATACGGTGGCGGGGTGCCCGCAGGGGGCGGTGGGTGAGGTGGCGATATGGTGGCTGCAAGCCTTCGGTCCGGTGGGGAAAGTTAAAGCCTCGTCTGCCGCCACCGCGGGCCGCACGGGGTGTGGAGGCTAGAGGGGATCCGGTTTTCCCTCCCTGTTTCAGTGGAGGCACAACACTCCTGTGCTGATAGGGGTCAAGGCCGCACCGACGTGCGCAGGGCCCGGTCCTTACAGGCTAGGGTGTGATGAAGAGGAGAGCTGCGGTGCTCAGCACAGAGGGTCTTGCTTCTGGCTTGGCCTGCATTTTGCCGCCTTCGGATGCGGATTGTTCTGGAGGGCAGGACTGTACATGGCACTCCCTGAGGCACATGGGAGAAACAAGCAAAACGGGGTGGGATGCATCCAAAATGCTGCTGCCTTGAATTGCTGCGTATGGCATGCATGGGGGCTGACCCTTTCAGATGGTCATCATCAGTGTCAGCTCTAGGAGGATGGACTCCAGCCCTGTGAGTGATGGTGCACAACCCTCCCTGTGAAGTTGGAGCTGTGTGAAGGATGAAGGTGGTCCAGAAGTGCAGGCAGAGCTGGAGTTGGCAGGTCACCCAAGGGGAGAGGCAACTCGGGCATGGCCTTCCTCCCGGGTGACTCCAGCAGCGATGAACGCAGTCTCCTTCTCTACCTGCAGAGCTGGCACCTGGCTCAGCCCTTTGGGGCTGCGCAGGATGAGCTTGCTGCCAGCTCTGCAGGCAGAGATGAGGCTGTGCGTGCCAGGAGTTGAGCACAGTTGTTCACAGATCCAATAGCCACACTTCTAGGTCCTGGGCTCTTAAGTTTTGGAGTCACCTTCAGGAGTCAGGTGTGATTCAGGTTGCACAACCCCTTTTCTCTGACTGCCTGAAACTCAGCCTTTGCTTGTTAACAAAAAGCCTGAACGCAGAAAAAGCGAAGAGCAATGGGCACTGCTGCCTTGTAATGGGCAAAAGATATGGCCATCAGTCATGGGTCAAAGACAAAAGCCAAACCTCAAGGCAACAGCTACAAACTTTGAGCTGTAAGAAGGTCAGCTCTGTAGGGGTTGAAGGCAAGCAGGGGACTTTGGTGGCAGAGAGGGCTTTACTGATGTAACATATATCCAGGAGCGATTAGGCAGAGTTGCAAACTATTCACAAGCAATTTTTAAAGCTGGCTGCTGTACGATTCCTCTGGTGAAAGTGCCCAGAGATGCTGTTTTGGAGTCCTGACACTGCCAGGACCTGACGCTTCAGGACAGACAGGAGTGAACAGTGGGACTGTCTGCTGCTGCGACTGTTCAAGCAGGCTGCCCAGTAATTTAGTTGGATTTAAGCTTTAGCACTGTGAGGACCATGGCACAGTTAACTGTACTTATGCAGACGTTCATGACTGTATTTATGTTTGATTCTTATAAACATACTGCCTTATTGTTGCAGTCCCTCACTTCCTTACCTTTGCATTTCAGCAATAAAAGTATGTCTGTCCCTTTCAGTTCATCCTTCAGTTTCTTTAGGTACTGTGCTCTCCCCTGCTACAGGATTCCTGCTCCCCTTCCCCTCTTCATGTATCATTCTCTGTGATTTTATTAGGTTTCTTCCTCTTGCCCTCCCAGTACAATCTCTTTCCAGTGCTGATCCCAGTTCAGTTCACCTAAAGCAATCTTGGTACAGGAGGTTATTGTCTGAAGACAATTCAACTCCAAGCTGGATGGTCAGATTACATCCCTTGAATAAGAAGCCAGCCTCAAAAGAGCAGTCATCTCTGTAATCCCACCCAGCTCTGATTTTCATCTCAGTCTTTGATGCTCACTGTCTTGCCTCCTGGCTGTTCCAGTCCATCTGTTAAACTGGGTATGGGTTGGTTTACAAGACATTGGACTGTGTTCCCTACGGACATGGGGCACTAGCTGGAGATTAGCTGAGTCTTGCCTGGTCTTGCAGAGCAGTGTTTTTGCAAATGGCGAGGACAAAGACGGGTGGTGAAGCCCCTTCTGCCTTCCATGAGGCTATGCAGGCTGACCTCTCCAGCCAAGCCAGTCCTTGTCTCCCTTGGTCAAGAGCTGGGCATGTGAACCATGCACAAAGTTCACATGCCCAGCTCTTCTCTCTGTGCTAAGATGCTGCAGCTAGAGGATAGGCCTGGCTCTGCAGAGCCAAACCAGAGGCTGCAGACACAGTGTTCTGTTACTCTGCAAGGGCAATTGCTTGTGAAGATGCAGAAGTCATCTTTTGGCTCTGGAGATTGATCTCCCTTCACTCAACCACTCGGCTCAGGGCTTTGTGTCTATGGTAGGACCACCAACCAAGGATGGACCTGTGTCTGAGCAGGCTTGAGTGTGCCAGGCTCATTGCTGCACAGATTCTGGATCCCTGGATTAGGGTTGGCCTCCAGGAAAACCAAGACTGAGCTGGCTGAGGAAACTGATTTCCCTTCCCTTCCCAACCTTCCCCCCCCGCTCTTCTTAGGGATTGGCAAAGGATTGTGCATTATTACATGGGGGTAATCTTCTTTTAAGATGTTCATTGCAGCTCAAGCTTCCGGACTCAATTCTGCACGCATTTATACAGCCTGCAACCGCATCGTGAGGATGATGATTGCATACAGACCGTGGCTGGGCTCTGCAAGGCCAGGTTTGAGGTGACATGCAGAACACAGAAGATTATTACAGAAATGCTTGTCTTTTGAAACCTGTCTCAAAGAGGTCCCCAAAGACTCCCCAACGATTTCAAACAAGGCTGGAGCTGTGGAACAGGCTTGCTGTATGAAGCCCTGGGCACCTGTGAACGATGCTTGACAACTTGTGTATGCGTAGTGTTGTTCTACGGACTCTGAATTATTGCATGTAGAATATATTTAAGTCTTGGCAGAGAGGATGCTATAGGCATTTAAAAAGTATTAGGAAAAAGCTTATTGAGGGCACATATGTTGTTGCAAGAGGCAGAGTTGTATCAATAATGCAGGGTACTACAGTGGTACAATACTGGTGCAGGGTTGTAGACTGTACCTCAGTGTGGGGAGTTAGACAGTCTATTCCATCAGGGAATTGGAAGTCTTGAATTATGTATAATAAACCAGAGATGTGTTTATACAGAGAGCAGTTCCTGCAGTACTTCATGCACTCAGTGCAAAAAGGGAATAACCTGGGCATGCTGGATTCTGCTTGCTTGAGAGCTTCATTATTGCATTTCATTTACACAGCCTGATGAGCTGTGCAGTATTTGCCTTCTTGTGCTGATAATAAAAATAGACTGTATAACTGACTGCTGGAATATCACTGAGCTGTTCTCTGTGAGTGCATAATGAAACACATCGACCCCCTTAAATAACAAACCTCTACACTAATTTTCTTTAGGCTGAAAAGGAGCGGAAATAATTAATCTTGCTTTATAATTGCAGGCAATCAGTCACTTTACACTTGGACAGTAAGTCTGTAAATGAAAGACCAAGCTTTAATTGAAACAATGAGACATTTGATTATTATTGAAAAAATCACTAAGAGGCACCATTCAAAGAGCGTATTCAAATGTTTGCCACAGATAAGATGCACATTTCTATAGAATCAAATCTATTTGCTTGGCAATGAGATTATTTTAGTAAATACATTTGCTTATCTAGGATATAAAACCAGCAAGGCTTTTTTTTCTCTCCCTGCCCCCAGCTGTGCAGCACTTAATGTTGCTCTGTGCTTACAAACTCCGGAGACGTGAAGACAAAATCTGGGCTTATGGGTTTTGCCACAGGCTGCAGAAGAGCCTGGGATTCATGCTGGCTGATGGCAGAGTGGCTCTGAAGCATTCATCCGGACCTTCCCAGTAATGAAATGAGGATCATGAGCTGCCCAAACTTCAACAGCTCAGAAAAGATGCTTCCCTCACCTGAGATTCTCTGTAAGCCTAAGCAGTCACTAATCTTTCATTTCTAGGGACAGTACTCTAGCCACTGATACGGGTGTATTGATTGTCACGATCTGTGAACACGATCTCTTCTACAGGTAAAGGAAGAAAAGGAATTCTTATTTCACAGTAAGAGTATTTACAAGGTGGAGTATGTAGAATTGGTAATGTGCTTAAAATTCATGCCGTATCTGGGCCCATAACAATTTTCAAGCCATAGGAGTTTACTCTGTACTTTATATTACTGGTTTTGTCTGTTGAGCAATTGTTGGGTTTCTTTTGTATATAATGATCTGAGTGTCCATTTTGTGAGCTTCACACAGCTAAATTTAGGCAACCAAAGTCATATGCCTAATTTAAATGAGTCATTTAACCAAGTCATTTAACCTCCCTCAGAAGTCAGTCAAGAGAGGTGAGCACGTCCTTGGTAGTGATCATTACTATTTTAGACATTTCATTTAATATGGATTTTGTTCTGGTTTTCCTTGCTGTCATAACCAGGTTCATATAAGAGAGGAGCGGCATCCTTTTCATAAACCCAAGTGTAATATGCTGAATGTTAACACCAGCCTATTAGGAATATGGTTATTATTTATAGTCCCTTGCTCCTGAATGAAATCCACAGCTAAGCATATGCAGACTACATTTGTTCATTTGCTATTTGCGGTCACACTGGGAAGTAATCCTGTTGGCATGTCATCTGAAGGAGGATTCAGGGAAAATGACCATTAGATATTAGGTACCTTCTGCACGAATTTATGTGTGTTTACAGCCAGTCTGCTGTGTTCAGATGCATGTGAGAGAGCTCTCAGCATGAAACACATCTGAATCCAGTGGAGATTTTTCACATCATAGGAAAAAGAAACTCTTCCAGGTGAAATCACTGATTTAGAATGAAAGAGACACTTCTGTCTCAATATGGTAATTGATACAGTCTGGGGCATGAATAAGCATTGTATTTCTTCTGAAACAAAAGGCAAAGCACAAACCTAATTAATTTCATTGTTATTTTGTTTGAAGAAATTAATGAAACTTAAAGCAGTAATTGGTATGTCAATATTTGGGGCTGTTCAGCCTGGAGAAGAGAAGGCTGTGTGGAGACCTCATAGCAGCCTTCTGGTATCTGAAGGAGGCCTATAGGGATGCTGGGGAGGGACTCTTCATGAGGGACTGTGCTGAGAGGACAAGGGGTAATGGGTTCAAACTTAAACAGGGGAAGTTTGGATTGGATGTGAGGAAGAAATTGTTTACTGTAAGGGTGGTGAGGCACTGGAATGTGTTGCCCAGGGAAGTTGTGAATGCTCCATTGCTGGTGGGGTTCAAGGCCGGGCTGGACATAGCCTTGGATGGCATGGTTTAGTGTGAGGTCTCCCTGCCCAGAGCAAGGGGGTTGGAACTAGATGATCTTAAGGTCCTTTCCAACCCTAACTATTCTATGATTCTATGATTCTATATTTAGTCCTTTGGCTTTTACAGTCATGAAGTACATGGTAATGTTTCCTTGTTAACCTGTTCTTTTTGAGCAGTGCTAATAGGTCTAATAACATAACTAATATAAAGTGATGAGGCTACTTTATGCCTTTTACTGTTAAGAATATTATCCTTTTTTAATATGATGTTGCTATTCACTTCCCAATTAGTAAGTACAAGGAGGAATGAATTCCAAGAAGTAACTTTCTCACTTAATGAGAAGAGACTGGGGCAGTCTTGCCACTTTGAAGAAAGATAGAAGTAATTGCTTCCTCATAGCAGGGCTTGTGTTCTCTCTGGGGCTACTTTTGTCCTCTTGGTAGCCTTTGAGACTCTGGTTTCCCACTTCTCAACATAATGAGCTGAATGTCCAATTTGCAAGCTTCGTAAACCTAAATTTAGACAACGACATGTGCCTTACATCTGCCAGCTCGCATACATTAGCATTATTCTGGATCTTTATCTTAAATTTAACAGCTATTTTGTCCAGAGAAGCACTAAGGTGGTTTTTGGTTTACCTTTTCTTTCCAAATCTGGTGAGGGAACATGGATGTATTTGAGAGAACTCTTCCAAGTGACCCTAAGGGACTATGTCAGTGGTAATTCACATCTTTGATGAGCACATAATTGCAACTCTGCTAATGAGCTTTTGGTTTTAAATTTTCTGTTTGCATTATGTTTGTTCTGTCATTTCCCAGCTAAAAATGATATACTCCTGCTATTGCATTGCTCCTGACCTTCTCATGCTAATGGTTTTGAGTGAACATTAGAAATTGGGTTAAGTTGAAAAGGAGAAGAAACTTCAGCATCCGAGAATTAAGAACATTCTATTTTTAAAAACCAGTCCTATGTACTTCATCATGCTGCTGTTATCTGACTTCAGCTAGAATGCTTATGTGAATAAGGCTGCTGGATTGTACCCACAGAACTTAAGATAGGGGAATGCAACTCCTGGTCTTGCTATCCTTATATGGCCTTCATGGGCCATCCAGATTTTACACAGTCTCATCTTTCTGGGCTGCTTCAGTCAGAGTCAGGAGTTTAAAGGTTGTGATTCACCCTCATTTATCTCAAAAGGGCATTAATTTTGAAACCCAGCAATGGCACTTCAAATGTCAGCCTTGTTCATTTTCTCAGAAACATCTATCTAGCCTGCTTATTCATTAGTGTGGGCTAGAGGGGTGGGAACAGCTGCAGCCTATCAGGCTCAAAAAGTGCCTTGCTATTAATGGTCTACCCAGCATGCTGCCATTTCTCTGATTCAGCCCCTCAGCCCACCCTCTGGCTGAGCCCTTGCCCAAGAAAAAGTCATACGTGGAGAGAAATGAGTGGAAAAAGAAAAGCTCTTTCTGTAACAGTTTTCTCTTTTGGTTGTTGATAGCAGCAACATGCTGCTTTCCCCAGTTCTTTTATCCATCAGCCACTTTTGCCTTTGAGGTTGCAAAAAGACAAATGGAATCATGCAGGAGTGGTGTCATAGAATCATAGAATCACAGGATGGTTTGGGTTGGAAAGGACCTTAAGATCATCTTCTTCCAACCTCCCCGCCATGGGCAAGGACACCTCACACTAAACCATGTCACCCAAGGCTCTGTTTAACCTGGCCTTGGACACTGCCAGGGATGGAGCATTTAAATGCTGATTTAGAGCAGTCAGATGGCTGAAGGTGGTGATACGTGGGTAAATGAAGGTAGGAAGGGATACAGGCACTAAGTTAGGCCTTGAGGGACCTGGTATTTCTATGTTTTGCTTAATACCAGTTTAACATCACTCAAAATCCCAGCAGCTAGAATGACCTGAGAGCACTTCAGGATGAGCTGGATGGTAGCAGCTTTAACAGTTTCAGGTTGCAGAAACAACTGATTTCAGACCTTCTGCTTCTCAGGCTACTGCTCCCCTATATTAAAAGACATCGCAATTTCCTTCTCCTGCCACTGGGTTTTAAAAGACAAGGGTCAACCCCGATGCTTTCTTTTAAAGACTTGATACTTGTGTGACTCTCTAAAGGGAAGGTGGGACTCTCTAAAGGGAAACTCCTTGCTGCAGTCTCCCATTCAAAACTGTGCTAAACGCCTGTCCCTGTGCAGGAGGGATTGACTCCAGGCATTTCCCTCTCCTTGCCTTTTCTTGTTGCTGGCTGTGAGAGTCTCTTCATGTAGCCTGCAGGGTTTGGAGTGAATTTTGAGGTACCTGGGATTCCTCGGGCAATGCCCAAGTGCCTGCTGCAGACGTGTGGACTCACTGCGGGATGGAGGAAGGAGATGCTGTGGATACCCATGTTCTTTATTGGACCCTGTTTCTGTCCTATCCTCAGGTTGCAGCTTACCCTCTCTGCTCACTTAGGCTGCTTGCTCTCATCAGCAGGAAAGACACGGTAGTTCAAGGGTAAAATATAATGGTCTTATCTTCACAATTGTGGCTTCAAAGTAAAGTTAAGCTTTGTTCCAGTGTCCAGGAAGATGTGTCCCACATGGAACAGAATTAGTAAGGAGCTCGAGCAATTATATTTTTGGCATTTGTTTGCACTTTTCTTACCATTATCTTCCCTTTATTATTTTTGTTCATCAGCCCAACGTCACAATAATTGGGTTTGCAAGTTTGAAAACTACACGAGCATACTTGTCTCCAAGTGAATAATGTGCGTTATAGTTATCGTTTCTCTTGCACATGCATATAACCAAAAGCTTTCTGTTGACCCCAACTGCTTCAAGACTTTGTTTTGACCAAAGTCTTAACGCGACTGGCAATATCTGTTTAAGATGATCCATAGTTCTCAAAGGTGCGGAAGACAAAAGCCGTGTAGAAATTCCTTCCTGGGGTCCACCAGGACGGTTTCCAGCGAAGCTGAAATGTATTTCAGGTGTCACAGCTCCCTCCAGTGGGAAGATGCAGGCAGCGGACTAATGCCAAGAGGTTTCTGCAGGCAGCACCCCAAAGATCCCAAACTTCAAAACCGAAGCATTAAAACCACCTTCTGTCCCCATCCCCAATGCAATAGCTGATTCTCCCTTCTCTCCACACAACGTAATAATATTTGAACCAAAGATTTGTATTAAATCTGAGAAAATGAACCTACATATACCAGATTTTCATATACACTGAAACCAGGTATTTTCTGTTGCCTACCATGTAAATGCAGTTGTTCATGTTGAGTAAGGTGGCATGGCTTATGAAATCACAGCGTCTGAGATATACTAGGATAAGGAAGGTTTCCTACATTAACATCCTGAAAGTATTCTTCGACACCAAATAACTGAAACAAATGCAACACAAAATAGATGCCATTCATTCGAACGTATGTGAGTTGGTGTAGGTTTGCTTTCCTAACACAGATTACTGGTATTTTTGAACCTCAACAGGAGCTGATTCCTCCTTATGTGGCTTTTCAAGTGTGACTATGAATGAAGCCATGGCCATGTGAATGACAAAGTCTAGCCCAGGCTACATAACAGATCCAGAATGGGAATAGGTTCTTTCTTTCCAAGAACCTGAAAACACAGAACAATTATTTTTCAAGATCTCCGATATTCTGATATTGGGTGTCATTTTTTGTGTGACTTCCCTATCCCAGGAATCATTGCAGCTTCTGGGGAGATGATGCCTTCTGATATATGCATTTTATAAGTAGATTCATTTTCCCAAATACAATTTAAAACACCACCTATACTAAGAATTTTAGGTGAATAATGTAATATAACTAGAATGATGATTTGATATGAGAAGAAATGGGGCTTAATGCAGTTCCTTGCTGCACCTTTCCAACCAGCTTTTGCTTATGTTACTGTCAGTATTAAGTAGTGATTCGAGCTGTAGGTTTAAAAATGGGCTTATGGCTGATGGATGGTGCTGGCAAACTAAGGAATAGATTCATCGTGATGATTATAGCTAGGTGGTGTATCAGCCTCTGAGAATCCTTGTTAGGTACAATGGTATCAGCATCTGGAGACACAGCAGCAGCACTACACAAACCACATGTACGTTGTTATCTGTTCTCAAGGTACATAACATAAGATGTTGCCTGGCAACTGTATGTAAGCTTGTCAAGTAAGTGTCTTAAATTATGTCCCTGTGGTACTGCATGACCACAGAATTAAGAACACTGACTCTGCCCAATCGCTTCAAAAATGACATTTAAAACAAAATAAAGGTCCTTTTCCCCATTGTCAAGATGCTTTGCCTTAACCAAGCATCCTGTGCTTCTGGTGTTGTTCCTAAGCACACATTACAGTATTGCAGTTCCAGGATAATTGTGCAGAAGCTTTTTTCTTTTTCTTAAGTATTTTAGGATTCATAGGATTTATAAAGCATCCTTCACGTGGTCAGGGGACTCTGCTCCTTCTTTTGTCTCTGTCGATTTGTGCTTACATCTCTGTACTCACACCAACAAGGAATTGGTGTTATTTTTCTCTCTTATGGCTTGGGCCTCTACCTAGTGTAAGGAAAGGCACTAATATGCAGACCATCTTGGAATGTATCAGTAGCTTACAACACACTTTATCTGCCTTTAGGTAAGCTAAGCATGCCTGAAAAACTAGATCCAATGTATACCACTTTCCTAGGTTCCTGTAAACTGTAACTGCTACACTGCATATTAAAAAGACTGAGTGAAATACATCAGTAAACTGCTTTTAAAATCACAGCTCTGATGCGCAGTCTAATCATAGAATCATAGAATAGTTAGGGCTGGAAAGGACCTTAAGATCATCTAGTTACAGCCCCCCTGCCAGGAGCAGGGACACCTCCCAATAAACCATGTCACCCAAGGCTATGTCCAACCCGGCCTTGAACACCGCCAGCGATGGAGCATTCACAACTTCCCTGGG
>JASSUY010010902.1:0-30427 GCA_032466535.1 Forpus xanthops
CTGTTCTTATCTCAACCTGTGGGAGTTGCATTCTTTTGATTCTCCTCCCCATTTCCCCGGGACTGGTGGAAGAAAGACAGAGGAGTGAGTGAGCAAAACTGAGTGGCTGAGAGGCTTAAACCATGATAACCATGCACAAACCTTTTACCCCCTGAAACTTCCCCGAATCAATTCCCCATGAAATACCGAACCACTGAAATGAAAATTTTTGTCCTTACATTAAGGATTGATCTGGTGCTAATATTTTCTTTTTTCCAGGGCATATAAAGAAAGAAAACAATTATATTATTACTCTAACAGAAGCTGCAAAATCACAGCATCCTAAACGTAATTCAAATATCAGTTTCCAAGGGCTGTATAAGAATAGAGTGAATGCTCACTATATGTAGAAGACTAACTTGCATTTTTTCTGAATTAACTCAGGGCAAAGACTCTTGTACACTATTTTCAACCTCTGACTCATCCTTGAAGAGGGTTTTAAGCCTGAATAAAGAAGACTTGCTCAATCACAAATTCATGAAGCATATAAAATGCACACAACCAGATTAAAATAGGTCTTTACAAAGAGCATAGAGAAGATGCAGATATGGGTTTATGTCTGCCTATGGATATTAATATTATGCGGTAAACACATGAAGTGGGAGAGGTAATACAATTGGTCACCATCTCTGATTACACTGCATAATGGCATTTTATCCCATTTATGTTGACACAGAACACTTCAAATTCCTCTGCATTCACTCAAAAACAGTGTAAAAAACTCTTTGAATATGTATTACATATCCAGCCTCATGAAATCTTCAAGATGCCTTTTGCTCTCAGTGCTCCATAAATAAAGTCTAGGGAGGGAGTGGAGATAGCTAATTTGCATTACATTATAGCACATGCATTAGTAGGGTGATCAAAATTACTGCAGTTCATTTTTTTTCTCACAAAAGGTATATAACCCGTATCTCTAAATGAGTTACCCAAATTTAAGATGAAATGTCTTTTAGAAAACACCAAATTAGACACAGATATCTGAGGTCAAAGGCTGATTTCTTTTTCATTCAGAATTCTTTTTTTTTTTTTTTTCTCACATATACCTTGTGATTCTCCTATTTGTTATGGTTAAGATCAAAAAGTGAAACACTCACACCTAATTGGCCTGCAGATGACAATGTTTCTGGAGAATATGATTTCAATCAATGAGCTTTGAAAGTTTAAATTCCTGGAAATTCCAGCATTGAGTCCAGATATGTTAGACATGTCCACAGATTTTAGCAGTGTTGACCATTCTTTTTACTTTAATTCATCAGAACAGGAACTGAGAAGGAATCTTTAAACTTGGTCCTGCCGCTGACCAAAGCTGTAAGAACTGAAAAGTCATTCCTAGGATTCTATCTTCCTCTCGTATTTTGTTGGACTTTCTGTTAAAACTGAAATATATTATAGCACTGTCAGTCTCTCAGAACACAACATTATGATTCTGACAGAGCTTTCAGAATTAAAAGTAACCTGAAGTTAGGGCTGAGAGGTGCTGCCATACTGTCCAACCATCTATTTCTTCAAATACCTGGAATTCTTACCAAGCCACTGAACCATTTTTCATGTTATGGGGGTGTGGTGAAAAAAAAACATACAAAGATGTGTTTCTGTTTTGTTGAAGACTTGTTTGTATGCTGATAGTATCATAAACCTTAGAAGTTTATTATCCTGTCTTCTAGTTCATGTTCCCCTGTATGCCAAATCATGATACTGCAAAGTAAACTCCATCTCTTTACTTCAAAATAGTCTTCAGCAATGTCTATTTATGGGTCAACCTGCAATTTTTTTCTCCCCTTTTAATCCCCATGACATCTGCCCCAATATTGCTTCACAAAATAATGGGAGATGTTTGGAAGATAGCATGGTAACTGTACAGTATGGAAAAGTAAAATTACATCAGTGAGTTGACATATTCCCCCTCAAAACTTAAGGATAATCCTATTCTCTTGGTAGAGATTTTGGTGTTATAGAGACAACACTGACAGGAACTTGGAGAGACAGAAAAAGCACTGTTTATGATAAAGGGTTGGGTAAAGGTTAAGTGACGTAAATGTTACAGCTTGTGCTTGATAACAAACAGCAGAAATCCTTGGCATATGCACAAACTCTTGCAAGGCTTTGTAGAGACATTTACTCTGAAAGCACATTTTTTTAAGTCCTAACTGCTCAAAAATCAACCTTTCTTTCCCAAGGTATTCTAAAAATGTTGCAGCTGTTGACATTACTATGTGAGGGAGAGAAGAAAATAAGGGCACATAGGAGACTAATAGTGATGACAATTGTTATCTGCACTATGAATATTCTATGTCAGATTCACTTTGGATCATCTCATATTTTTTCCCAACAAGCTAATCACAACTGAGAATGCAAATGATTCTTCAGCAGATACTTTTAAGTTCTATCACTACTCTCTATCACTGAGAACAATGAGAAAAGAGCAAGAAGATTTGGAGAACTTTTTTGTTGCTGGGTTTTTGTTTTAGGGGTTGGTGGTTGGGTTTTTTTATTTGTTTGGGTTTTTTGGTTTTTGTTTTCTTTTTTAATACAGACGTCAATGTACAATCATAAAATAAAAGGAATAAACCGCAGTAAGTGGTTTGAGTAAGCACATGAAAATATGTATATTTATCTGACCCTCATCTAAATCTACAGAGATATCTGGAATCCTCTTTTTCCATACTGCTTGATTCAGGCCAGGAGCTCAATACAGCCTCCTGAAATTTAACTCTTTCTTTTTCCTCATTGCTGCTGGGCTATTGTCAGGCAAAGCTTTCTCTGGATTTGACCAGCATTTGTATTTTTAATGCGAGACAACTTTTCTGGCAATTACTGAAACTAGCACATTGAAATGAAAATTCAAGTTACAAAATGGAACTGATTCTTGGCAAAAATATCCACAATGCAATGTGATGGGCATAGGACCAGATGCAAGGAACATAACATGTCTGCTGTTTCACAGAAACTACCAGTTCTTCCTCTTTTTCTCCTCTCTCTGTAGTACAGCACTTCTGCCATCTGCTCCTGTCATTAGTGCAAAGACAGCACCAACACGTTCAATTGCTTTGTTCTCTCTAACCTTTTGAAATAAGCGCTAATCACCTATAAAATGTGAAAATGTGAAAAGTTCTTACCCTGTCTTCTCTCATGACATCCTATTAGAGCATTGAACAGGTCACAATTCAGACATTACCAGAAGTTCACTACTCCCTGGATCCCTTTCTCTGGCATAATTTGGATGTTTGACATCAGGCTCCCCACCCTGTGTCTAGTAGCTATGGCTCATTGCAGCACTCACACTATCTTCTTCCTACCTCAGCTGGTTTCCCTTGCCTCACTTCCCCCTTCACTTCATCTATCCACAGCTCTGACTGTCAACTCTATGACTCTACATTGTACCATCAGGCTTCCCTACCTTCTGCTTGTGCCAAGCAGACAGTAATCTGGCTGCTTTTGCATGTTCTAACAACTCCCCTTCTGTCTTCTGCACAATATGATTTCCCTCTACCTTCTTCCCCAGCTTACTTATCTGATATTTTTGAGTTGCAGGAGTGACTGAAGTGTATGAGAAGAGAATACAATTGATGTCTTGCCAACTAACGCCTAAATACTTATCTCAAATACTCTCAAATATTGTAACTTTAGTTAATAATACAAGCAATTTCCATGGTTCTTTAGAGTTCAGAATTGTTTGCACATATTAGGTTGTCACAGCTAAAGTTAAAAAGATCTTAGGAGCTCCTGGTAACTTTTGCAGATCCACATGCTCTGAATATATAAAAAAGCCAGGCAGCACGTTTGAACTCAAGTGGTCAATAAGGAGATCTTATGTAAAGATCTTATGTAAACTATAACTTGACTAGTTTTACTATTTTGCTTCTTGAGTTAAAGAAAGAATATGATTCCAAACTGCTAATCACTGAAAACAGTATGTCTATTCATTATCTGAAGATCTAAGAAATTTAAGAGGAGGTTATTGGTTTTTTTTTTAGGTTACTTGGCGTTTGGAATTTATTTTTTTAATCAATCTATTGGAGAGCTTGTTTATATGGTATACCTGCTACAATTCTCATCCAGATATTTTGCTAATATTACAGTATGATCACATCTTTCTCTTCTTTGATCTTTCATCTTTTTATTATAGTCCTTTAAAATTCATCTGCAAAGTCTTCTAATTGACTTATTGCCATTTTTTTATCTTTTAAATTGACCCTCTTTCCTTATTTCTCTCATAATTTAAACATGCACACACTTTTTCATTAGTTAGCCCCCCACATGTGTTCCCAAGATGTAATTCTAAAACTCCACCAGTTTCCATTTTAACTGACAGTGATGACAGTTTCAGCGGCCTACTTTTTTGTTTCCTCCAGAATTATCCCAGGTCTTGCATGCAATCTGTATTTACAAAACCCCTGAACAAACAAAAAAACACCCCATACTAAAACTATCATTTCCTAGGATGTTACAAAAAAAGATGTTAGAAAATTTCTCTGTCTGATCATGGCTAGACAACAAAGAACTCTGATTGTTACCTTAAATGTTAATATAAGGACTTCTTGTGTGTGACGTCTTGCTGAAACTTCAGATTCTGCAGCAGATATCATTTTATGATATCACACCTGAAACCATTGCTATTAAAAGATCTGTCATTGTGTTTTACACTGACAGCTCTCTTTTTCATTGGTTCTCTTTATTGTTTATGAAAATCAGCATGACAAAATCAATCTTCCACCAAATTTCCTTGCTTCTTTCCAAGATTACAAGTGAGTTTTTAAAATCCATATTCCAAAAATTCAATTGGCAGGGAAGTCAGAATTTCAGATTATGCAATAATTGAAGACATATTGGGATAGAGTGTTTAATGACAGCACCAAAAGGACCCTGATTTTTTTTTCTCTGTGGTGTTCAAATCCTTTTCTTCTCCCAGGGCTTTATGATAGATCTCATAAAAATCCAACCGTACTCAGATAATAAGGATGCTATCTACAGTGCTATTGGATGTAAGGGTCATAATCTGTCCCTCTCTATTTTGGAATATAAAATAAATGACACAAATTCAGGAAATTTAAAAGTGATGTATTTTTGTTTTAATTCCTCTTTGGATATGATTTCTCCTCAATCCTAGAGTACTTGCTTAGATATTATCTTTTAAAGCACATTTTTAAACAGTAATATGAATTTCCAGCAAATATGCTGGATGAAACCCAGGGAAATCTGTATTTTGCTGCCTACAGTATCACACTGAAGAGTGTGAAAAAGAGAAAGGCACAATGCGGTCAACAGTAAATAAAAATGTAAGCACAACAAAGAAAAATGTTCTGATTACAACTGTTCTGATTTTGCAAGGAAAAATGCTGTGGGAAATACTGGTGTATTTTCTGGGATTTGGCATCTTGTTCAGAAAAATATGATGCAATTTGTAGAAATCAATTAGGTTAAGATGTTATATGTATCTATACCCTCAGCAATTTCTCACCATTTTAACAGTCTGCACCCTACATGGAGCTATATTACGAGATGTTATTTCAAAGATGCAGGAATTGCTGCAATAGTTATTCAGGGTATTAGTCATTAGGACACTCCTAAATATTATGTAAATCAAGATGAAATTCCCTGCCTGAGGTAACAACAAATACCTTGCTGCTTTCAGAAAGTCAGACAAACATTTCTGAAGTAGAACTTGTGCTTGTATTAGAAAAAGGCAAATTCACAAAGATTTCCCCTGAGCTGAGCCATCATCCTCATAATCCTCTTCCCTCTGGTTACATCCAAAGTAGACTTACATTTTGAAAAGATTTAATTTGTTCTTATGTTGTGATGAGAGATGCCAGTCTAGAAAATGAATGGAGTCAAAGTGTGTTTGGATTTCTATTTCTCTGAATATTTAACTTTTTTCTGGCCAAAATTTTACCCAGGTAGAACTTGGGGTCCGGGTATTTGACAGAGATTTCATCTACACACATAGCTACAAAAGGGACATCAGATGTTCAGAAATTCTTTATATATGACTAGTACAAATGCAAAAATCAGCTTCACAGCTCATATACTTAGCTCTGAATTACACCGTTTAAAGAAAAGGAGCTGGCTTTGCAAAGGTGAAGAGTATGGTATTGCTGTGTATCATTCTGGATTCTAGGTCAAAGGCACCTGACCCAGAGGAAGGGTAGGAAAAGGGTGCCTTTTTAGGGAGTTGAGGATAACAACCAAAACCATTAAAAAAATGAGAAAACTGCTCCCTAAATCAGTAGTAGTTTTGAGATTATAAGGATTAGTGAATTTTGGCTACCATTGCCAAATCCTAGGAAAAGTACCCCTTAGTACATTGCTAGAATTGCAGAATATTTGAGTTGGATGGGAACTTAAAGATCGTGTATTTCCATCCCGCAAAGTAACAGCCATTCTGTGAGCCTGAAGAGCAGAGGGGCCAGTCTACAGATTAGTATGTTCTGTGTATACTGAATTTAATTAGAATTCACAGTAGCCCTAGCCTTTCCCAGGTGCTACCACTTCAGTAGAACAGCAGGAGCTAGTCCTCCAAAGGCTGTAGGCAAACGGCTAAGGTTCACCCTGGCAAAATTCTCAGGCATTTAAAGGAGATATAACTGTAAGATATAACCCTTTTCTAAGGACACATTCTTTAGAGAGATGTACCCTAGATAGGATTATAGCTTCCCTAGCAGCAGATTACAAAATTCTCAAATTTCACTTTACCTACAAAATTCAGACAATAGTCCTTATTCATCAAATATTTTCAGAGAACATCCATCTGGTTGAACATACAGCCCAAATGGTATAGTGAAGGGTAGACAAAATGACACAAGTTTAGACATATAATTTCAGCAACATACAGCTGAGCTATACCTCACTGCCAAGACTGAATACATTTGATGAACCCAGGATGTCCTAACAGCATCCTAACAACAATAACATTGTCTTTGGGTGACCATCACTATCTCTTCTTTGTACACGGTTATCAGAGTTGTTTGTTTCCCAAGGTATCTAATGCATCTTTCTCAGTTTGGCTTATGTAAAGTGTCAATGTACAGCCCTTAGAGCAAGAAAAGCTGATCAACCTGAGTAATTGAAAAAATAATGGTCCATGCTTAAAGTTATACTAGATTTTATACATGGAAAACTCTCACTGGAGTGTGTAAAGCACACACACACCCCTGCAAATACTACTACCACTATTATTATTTTTTTAGTGGTTTCCCCTCAATGGAATGAACTATAATAAAACTACAACAGCAATAGCAAAATATGATGCATAGTTATTTACCAAAGGCCATGTTTTGTCTGCCATCTTTGAATATTACTATAACACTAGATAAAACTGGTCCCTAGTCCCAACAGGATCTTGCTACACCCACATTGCAAAAGTTTATCTTTCTCAAAACATGGTAGCAACTTCTAAACTGATTATTGAGAATTCTGCCTGGAATGTCCTTTTCTTCCAGGACCGGACAATGCCTGGGAGAGCACTGGCAGACACATATTAGGGTTTCTACCTCCATTTGAGCCATAGGAACAACTGTGATACAGTGCTCAAGTCCATTAAGCAGGTATGTTGCTCAGTTTAGCAGTAAATGAAGTCTTTAAATGCTAAATTAAGTGCTACAGTGTTTAACAACAATTACCTAGTTCATGTATCTTCTTAGACAGTTAATTGAGATTAATTATTCAGTATTTGCTATCTCTCCCTAAGCCTAAAGGGCAGCAAAAATCTGAATCTTAAGCTATTTTACAATGGGAGTAAACAGATTTTCAGACAAGCTTATCAAGAATAATACAACTCAATCTTCCTAAAGCAAACACGTTTCAATCAGAAAAAAAAAAAAACAAACCAAAAAAAAAAAACCCTGTCTTGATTAATATTCATATAACATTAAATAAGAGCAAGTAGCAATAAACCTTTTCATCAGTAGAACTCAAATTGTCTTTCAAAGGAGATAAAGATCACTAATTGCCATACTGAGTGATGTCAAGCAGTTTGCCTTAACTCACCCAAAAAGCCAGCATGCAAGCCAAGCGTAGAGTTTAGTTTTCCTTGGATGCAGTCCAGTGGCCTAATCATTAGGTAATGCTGCCTTGGTTTGTGTTAACAAACTGTGACTTTCTTACAACCACAACCAATTTCCCCCCAGAATTATGTAAATTTAACCACATTTCCAGCAGGATTTAAAGCAGGTCTATGTGCAAATCTATCTTCAACCTAATCAGAACATACTTTCAAGAATAGCTTTTTGGTAAAAAATCTAGAAATTAAAAAAAAGTCCCACGGAAACTCTTTAGGAAGTTATGATTATTTACAACTTTTAATACTGAAGCTTTTAGAATAATTTAGTATTTTTAATCTATTGAATGAAAAGGCTTGTAATCATCCCAGACTGTTAAGAAAACAGGCTATGTAACATGAAGTAATTTTCTTTCATAAAACACTGACCAAACTGCTGCAGATTTGCTTGCCTGTAGATGCTAATGATAGCAAATGTCAGCTTATGTATATTTCCCCACCTTCAATCTGCCAGATGCCAGAATGTGCTAAAATAAAATGAGAGCTCTGAAAAGAAGGTAACATTAATTTTAAGTACCCAAACCCACCTTACTTTCATTGAGGATCTGGGAAAGACATGCAGTGTACACAAAAACACTGAGTGACATTGAGTATTACCAAAAATGGCCTAATCATATCTGACTTTGAAAAATCAAAACTTTTTTATAAAAGTAATTTAAGCCTTCTTCAGTTGAGGTTATACTGTGTTCACAAGATTCCACATAGTGAGTTTACTAATTTCTCATCTCTTCGACTTCACAATTATGAGGTATAACCGCTAGAATATATTGCAGTTACAGAAAGCAACCTGTTCCCTCCTAATGGTAAACTCATTTAGAAGCAGAAAGAAGGTAGTTCCCTATGACAGGGAGATCATTTGAACCAGGTGGAAAAATTGCTTAAATCACTTGAGTTAATATGTCAAACACATTTACATGACCATAGTAAAGCTGCCTAAAGCAGGTTCTGCAACAGGGCATGGATCTATCTGTTCACCGACACTTCCATGTTGTCTTCATTAAAATTTGAATTTATTTGGTTTTGAAAGAAACGGTAGGTATGATGACAGTAATGCAAGAAGAGGACATCAAAACCTATGACAATATACACTGCTCCTCTTTGGGGCTTTCAAAAAGCTTTGATTAGTCTTATCAACATCTCTTCTTTGCAGAGCCGTGTTAAAAGGTCATTTTCCCTTGTAGACCATTTGGTAACACCTGTAGCACGGGTAACTTAAATACACACTCTCCTTCCTTCCTCCTGAACTTCCCTAACGCTACAAATATTTGATTTACATTATTAAATAATTCAGTTAACTTTTTTTTATTGATCTAGATTTTTTTTAGGCTGAAATAACCAAAAATTATTAACCAAAATTTGCTTTCAACAAGAAATTTTACAAAGATGAACTTTTGCTTGCATTTGGAGTCAAAAGTAAAAAAAAAAAAAAAAAAAAAAGTTTGGAAGTTAAGAGCTATCCATGGTTCATAAATATATTTTTCAGCTGTTTTTCTCCATGGATGTACTAAAGTACCTTTTAGAGCCTGTAATACCTTACTTAATTTGTTAAGGAACATTAAATCTTTGCTACCACTCAGGCAGAAGGAATCATTTTGTTTATTTAAATCTCTGTTCGTACCCATGGGGCTTAGTAAGGGTCTACCTGGACATGAGCAATTCCCCAGATCATAGGTGAACGCATTAAAAATTCTGGGCTTAGAAAGAACCTAAATGTGAACATTTAAGTTCTTTTATTTGACTAGTGAAGCATATATCATGAAGTCTTTTTACTATTTCCTGAAAACTTTGAAACCTCCTGGATGAGGGAAGGAAGTACCATTGGCAAGGGTACAATTCTTGCAAATGGCAGAAATGATAAGGCTGGTTTGCAAATCTTCAGATTGAAAATAAATAAAACTTTCTAAGGAGGGCAAAGAACCAAGAACACTCCCCAAGCAGCTCCTATAATTTGCAGAACACTTTTTTCTTTAGCTCCAGCTTGGCCCACAATCACATGTATGTGAATATTAAGTCAACTTCATCAAGGAATGCTAATTTGAAGACACTGGATGATACTGTCCAAACCTGAAAGACATTCAGAGAAGTAGCTCAGGAAACATAGCTAGGATACTAATGTAGAGAGGAACATGCAAGGCATTTAAAATATAAATAAATGAAGTAGAAGAAATAAAACATCCCTTGGAAGATAACATAAGAGTATCGGATTTAGAGAACAACTGTACCAGTCGGACAACAATTCTAGGAAAGCATGGCTCAAACTGCATTTCCTATTATGCACGAACAGGTGCAATTATAAATAAACAGCACTTTTCCCCATAGTGATTAAAACATTTGTTGTTCTATCACAAATCTAAAGATTGTAAACAGACCCACTTTTAATGCAGTATGTAGGTATGAATTTACCTTGCCAATAAATTTGCAGTTCACAAATGCAAGACATAACAGATACAAATTTCACTATTATTTGTCCAAAATAGTTTGAGACACAAATGTTGAGAGGAAAAAAGAGCATTCTTTTTTCACAGCTTTTAGTGGCAGTAATGTCCTGCGTACACAGCTGATTGAATAATGAACTATGCTTGTGAATAATTACCCCATCATTGATCTTTTCTTTTTTCAGCAGCCCAAATTCTCTCCCTTTAATGAACTTCTGATTCAGCTTGAAATAGAAAAAGCAACGTGAATTATTTTCCAGATGGAACGTGAGGATATTTTTAGGGACTGATGCTGAAAGAACCCAAAATGTCTCAACATATGTTTACAGAAAAGATGCTTATCCTCTGAGAATACTGAACAGAGGCTGGAGAAAAAAGGGAAATTGTATCCAGATGGAAATAGTCATATATTTTTTTAAAATTACCCTGTTCTTCCTTGCAAGAGAATTCAAGGCATTTTACTACTGTACAAAACCCAAAGCATTTACTCCTGAATCAGAAAGCTACAACAAAGCAGAAGATGTGCAGTTAGTTTTTTCTGCAGTAGCTTAACTGCTAACTTATTGATGTTCAGCTCTTTATCCAGGCAATAAGCGTCACAGGCAGGAAGAAAACCTCATTAATTTTTCTGGTCTGAAGTTGTTGATAATTGATTACCTGTGTTACCAGTCTTCCTTTGAAGTATTCATACTTGCTATTTTCCCACTCAGCCTAACGATCTGTATGATTCCTATTCTGAGGGCCTCACCATGCGCTACAGGAGGTATGTACCTATCTTCTGAAGTTGAGGACTCTGCTAAGCATTTGAATTTGACAGATGGAAGTTGACTTTTATAAGTCTTTATGCACACATTTGTGAAGTCTACATAGCAACAGTTATGTTGATCTTTACAAGTATCAGGATGCCAATGGTATGATCCCAGCGTGTTAATTTCCATGCTCCTATATTATTATTGAACTACATAACTACTGAGCTACCTACAGTATTGGTTAGAAATTGACTGGAGAGACAGTCCAAAGAAAAGCTAAGCAGAAGTACCTTTATTATTTACTTCTCTAAATACCCACAATGGTAATGATTATTAAAAAGACCATATTTCTGGGAGCCCTACTGACACTCATCTGTTTACAAGCCCTTGGCAAACTAAGTAGATCTGTCCTAAATATCTGGAAAATAATTCTGCAACAACCCCAGGATATAGCAGTCATTACTGAGTGCTAATATACTGATGACCTTGCAGTGCATACATATCTAATCAGTGTTATGTATTTTTTCTGTTTTGCTTGCATTTTTTAACCTGTGATTCTTCTGAAAGTAAATCAGTAGATGTACTTAATTTCTCATTTTTTAAAATTATGTTTAGCAGATTTTTTCCACAAAAAATAACTTAGAAAATACAATCCCAACCAGTTTTTTATATTAAGTGATCTCAGTTCTTGACTAAGGCCAGTGATATACCCCAAGCCAACCCATTACACTGAAGTGAATAAGCAGAAATGAAGCTTTCTTTGACTTGCATTTTATTCATCTGTTAGAACTTCTAGAAAGTTCTCTCTTACTACTCTTTAGTCCCTCACTTAGCTTTGAATAGCAGGACGGTAAGGGCAAAGAGTAAGAGTTACTGATAAGAAGCATAAGTGGGTGGCTCGGCATCAGGCTACAGTGAGATTTCACATACTAAAGGACTGATGAGATATGCTGTCGTGGTTTAAGGCCCTCACACAGTTTTGCTCACTCACTCCCCCCTCTTTCTTTCCCCAGTCCTGGGAGGATGGTGAAGAGAATCGAAAGAATGCAACCCCCACAGGGTGAGATAAGAACAGTTTAGTAACTAAGATATAACACAGAACAGTGCTGCTACCACCAATAATAATACAAGAGAAATACAAGGAAAATGAACATAATTGCTCACCACCGATACCCATCCTGACCAAGCAGTGCACCCCCACCCTTCTGGGTCTTTGCTCTCCGTTTTTTTTTTTTTACCTCCTGAGCATGTCGTGCTGTGGTATGGAATACCAATTTGGTCAGTTTGGGTCAGGTGCCCTGTCTTTTCCTCCCCCTGGCCTCCTCCCTGCTTCCCCTCCTTCATGGCAGATCATGAAACTCAGAAAGTCCTGGGTCAGACCAAAGCATTACCAAGCAATAACTGAAAACATTGGTGTTATCAGCACTGTTCCCAGGCCCAAAATCAAACACATGGCTCTTCACCAGCTACTACAAAGGAGATAAATGACTGCTATTGCTGAAGCCAGGACATATGCTTACTGCTGAATCCTGAAGGCTCCACAATTTCATGATGAGGGATGCTCTCAAGTGGCCTTTTGCAAATTTTCTGGCCAATTTATGTCAACAGATGTTTAGTATTAAGGTTACATGCCCTCAGCATGTCAGGAACTGAAAAGCCAGTTATATTACTGGATCATGTAAATTGTTAAAGCCAATATCAGTAAATACCTATTGTATCTAAGGGATACAGCATACATTTGTGTAGTACAGTTTCTCATAGTCTATTTTGGTCAGCAACATGAAAAAAAAAAAAATCCAGAATACATTTGTTCATAATTAGTCCCTTGTCTACATTTTGGAAAATGTTTGTAGAGAAAACATCAGTGTATTCATCCAACTGTGATTATGTCAGGTAAACTTCACAAAACACAGATCTTCACAGATGCATTACAGGGAAGTTTGAGAACTCATCCTATTGGAAATGGTGTAAGGGGGTGTTGTTTCTTGGTTGGTCGGTTAGGTTTTACCCCAATAATATAAGTAGCAATGGCAAAGCATGTTACAGTGGTCATTCGACGCTGCTTTTTAGTTCAGACTTACTAAGTAGCTGAGCTAATGGCTCCTCTCAGACTCATATGAATATCTCCTGTTTCTTTGTCCTCTTGGTCTGAGGTGTGCTTCTTAGCTCAGGTGCAATCTCAAACTTCTGTGCTCAGTTTCACATATTCAAACTAATATATCCACCTAACACCTGGAATATTTAAAGGAAGTGTAACGATAACCACAGCACCCTGATGAGTCCACGCTAAATCCAAACACTATGCGAACATAGAATGATGCAGAGATGTCCCTACACTCTCCACAGCATTTCTAACCCGGGTAGCATGGTTCAGAAACTCTCAAGCTTCTGACTTAGGCCTAATAGGACTTACTATTGCCACACATGTTTTTGGATTTGCTGGACCTGAAAAAATAAAACAAACCAGCCACTTCTATGAAGGACTAAATTAATTAAGCTTATGAAGCCTAAAAATGAAGTCTAAATTAATAAGCTTAAACTTAAACCTAACTTAAGCTTCACCCATCTCTGCCTGAAGCCAACTTGGTTTTGTCTGCACTTACAATCAACAGCTCATCTAAACAGCTCATGGATAATGATGATTATATATTACATACTGTCATATGAGAGTATCTAAGCACTAAAAGAATTGGCACTCTGTGAAATTTTATATAACCTAGATTTTCTTCAAATATCATTTTACTGAAGCAGCATTCAAGTGGATGACAAGTAACTTCTCTGACATCACACGTCTTACAGTTGAAAAATTGCAGCACTGAGTAAAACAGATTGCATTTAGCTGTTATTCTTAGAAGTGACATAGAATTTCTTTACTTCACATTTCACAATCCTTTACATACAAATCCTTTACATTGTGTGCCTCTCTTTAGGGCACAGTCTCTCAATATGTGCATGCAAAAATTATTATCTTCGAGGATATTCATATATTGCACAGACCCATTCCTTCACTCATATATATTAGTGCACTCAGAAAGTTGAGAAACAGTGAAAGGAAAATTAATGTCTTATAAATTTTACAGTGGTGTTCATTGCAGCAAAGATGCATTTCTGAAGGGTGAATGTTTCATTTTTAAGAGCTCCTGATCTCAAAGCGTCAGTTAGTCATGCAGTCACAACTCCACCTGTGTTACATGGGCAGTGCACACATGCTTTCTACTGAATTCAGGTAACTTGTTCTTTTTCTGGCTCTACCTTATGCTGAAAGCCAAGTTTGAGAATTTATAAAAAAACAACTGAAATTGGCAGTCCTTTTTTTTTCTGTGACATTCCTTTTCAATATGAAAATAAAGGTCAAATAAATATTTCAGACTCTCTTAGAGATCACCTGGCCATATCAGCTTATATAACAAGCCTTTGTGACATATGATAGCGACTTATTTTATTTGGAATGAGGATATGAAAAACATTTTTATAGAGAGCCAAGGTTAAGAACGTTTTATTCAAGTAAATATTGGACACATTCTGAAGAATAGCCCTTCAGGTCTGGAATAAGTTCAAGAGCAGTTACTTAACCATCTGAAGAACAAATAACCCTTAAGTTTTTATTTTGTAAGAAAAATGTCAAGAGACAGATTGGACCTTAATCACATGATAGCTAAGGCTTTGGGGTTTTTTGGTCTTAGGGGTTTCTGATGAAGGGAAGAAACCTAGCTAGTGAAGAATACTTAGAAGGAGTTAAATAAACACAGAAGTAACATCAATTCCTCAGATGTTCTTGGTTATTTTTCTATAAGAAACAATATTCAAAGGGGAGCCCAAATCAAAATTCTTGTTCAGAGCAGTGCAGAGACAAGGGAACATCAAATCCTGAGATTCACGGTGAGATTTAGAGACCACACTCCTAATGAGTGCAAGTAAACTTTTGTGACAGGATTCTTTTGCTCTTTGCCTTCAGACAAATGCAAATCTGGATCTAAATCTTGTGCTGCCTGAATGTCATGGTTTAAGTCCATCTGTAAATCAGCCACACAGTTCACATTCTCACTCCCCCCCAGTTTCCCTCTCCACTCCCGGAGGGATGGGGAGGAAAATCAAAAAAGCATAACTCCCACTGGTTGAGATAAGAACAGTCCACTAACTAAGGTATAACACAAAACCGCCACTGCTACCAACAATAATAATGATAAGGGAAATAACAAGGGAAGAGAATGCAACCACTCACGATCCATGGACCAATACACGGGCAAACCTGAGCAGTGAACTTACACTTCCATGTCCCTGCCCCCAGTTTTTACATCCTGGGCATGACATGTTGTGATATGGAACACCTCTTTGGTCACTTTGGTTCTGGTGTCCTATCTCTGCTTCCTCCCCTCCTCCTGGGCAGAACATGAGACTCAGAAAGTCCTTGGTCAGACTAAACATTACTAAGCAGTAACTGAAAACATCAGTGTTATCAGCGCTGTTCTCAGACCAAAAGTCAAAAGCACAGTGCTGTACCAGCTACTAAGAAGGAGAAAAATGATGGCTACTGCTTAACCCAAGACACTGAAAGATCTGGGAAACCTACTGAATATTGGGCAGACTACAGGACTAAGATTCCAGCTCTGCAGTCCAAGTCTGTCTTTAAAACAAATGAAGCAAACCAAATATGCAAACGCACGAATGTACAACTGTACGTTCCTTCCATAAAACAAAGCATACTTCCACAAAAACAATATTTGTAAGTTTCAAATCTCTCTGTTCTCAAAATCCCCACCTGTATCTTTTCCGACTTACATTTTTCTGCTTCCCTTAGCATCAAAGATTTCCCAATTTCTTCTGTAACATGTACTCACAGTCAATAAGACCTGACAACATTTATCAGTTGTTTCTAAATATTATCAACCAAATACAATGGCATGTGCAGGCATGATCCAGCATATAAATCCAATGATATCTCACCCAATAAACATGTCTATAAGTGCCCTTCTTTTGATCGCTGAGTTTAGATAATTACTACTAATATCACTCATACTGTACACAGAAGACCTTTGCTGAGTCAAAGCTCTCCCTCTGCTTTAGTCAGTACAGTGACTAATTGGATCTATTTCATGCTGCTCTGAGAGTGTTTATCAGAGAGGAAGAACTGAGACAGCTCAAGTCAGTCTATACAGCTTGAGTTTTTCATCATGTTCCAAAACAGTACGCAAGTTCTTTCCAACCTGTCAAAAGAAATGGGGGGTATACCCTTTCTCAACCTTTTCTACAGACTACCTTTTCATCTTCCTCACGTACTAGTCTTTTGTGAACCTGAGTGTCTGACTCAGAGGATATGAGTTCTGCAAAGCCACGAGGCTCTTTAAACATAGATATGGCTAGAGTGAATACCTTAGTGAATAGCTGAAAAACTTTCCTTCAGCAAAGAAAAGGCTAACCTGTCTTACAGTCAGTAGGTTCTACTAGAGTGGGATAAGAAGCGCACAAATCAAGTGACCGCAGTTAGCTGGGATGCCCTCACTAAGAACGAGTAGCTGGTGTACCATGTTTTTCTAGAAGAAGCAAAGTACATCTTTAAGGTGATACTTTAAGAACAACTTGGCAGTAACAGAAACACCAGTGTGAGAGAATCCAAGAGCAGGAAAGTCTCTTCAGTACTTAAGCTGTTAAACCCAAGTGCATTTATTTGCAGTCAGACTCAAAGAAACATAATAGAAAAAGTGCTGTTCTGTATATGGTCTTTAAATAAAACTGTGATTCATTAGTGCCATTTGAAATTGAAGAGGGGAAAGCTGGCAGACAAGCTCACAAATTTTATCAAGTGTGCTGTAATCTAAAGCAAGTGTGAAATTCTCTAACACTTCATTGCTCACAGTGAGGGCCTGAAGAACAGTTCTAATCACAGCAGGTCCTAAACCAACTGCATCCCTTCCTTACAGTTAATTTCCTGAGATCCACACCATAGCATAGAACAAGCAAAGGATATATATCAAAACTCCAGGTTTTACATGAGGCCTAGTATCCTTGGAGTGTTTTATTGCAGACATATATATATCTGTAGATAGTGGATGGATTCAATAATGCCAGATGTCATTTATTCTCTTATTATTTGTTAATACACTTTAAAATAGTTCAGCCTCTCTCTTAGAAAGCTATGGTCTGTCACAGTAATGTGATTTCATTCTGAAGCAGTTTTGTAAAAGCATGATGTTGGTGGATCTAAACTTAAATGATGATGTTAAACATTCAACTGGTCCAACTGGTCTTGGACTTCTGATGAAATAATTTCAAAGCCCTACAAATATTCAAGCACACTTGCACATTTGCACATTCTTAGTCTCTTGAGTGGCTAAGCCAGTGCCCTATTAAATTAACAGTAGCTTTTCTGTCCAATTCAGTTAACTTCAGATCAAACCACACAGAACATGACTAATCCACTTCATGTGGGCACTTGTTAAAGAATCAAGCCACGGCAAGATGCAAGATATAATCAGCAGAAAAAAAAATGTTTCTTTCCATCCATTCAGAAGGTCTGGATCCTCAGCTTGGATACTTATTATATCAATGCTGACATCCACAGAGATAGGTGAGCTGAGGATGTGGCCTATCAGCTACCTATTTTCTATTGAAATTGAAGACAGAATGACAGGAGCTGCTTCTTCCCAAATTCAGAGACATGAGCTTTTGAAAGCACGTGTTTTCTGAAAGAGCAGTATATTGTGTCCCTATTCAGACTAGATTCTATGAAATTCTAGCATAACTATGACCACTTTTGGTTTTAAACTCACAAAACCCAAACAAAAGTCGTAAGCTTACATGAACTCATATTTATTATATAAACATAATTCTATACTATTAATTACTATATATTAAGTGTAAAAGCTATATAAAACACAAATCCAGATTTTATTACGTGAAACTGCATTTGAAATATCGGACTCTTGAACATTAGTAAAGTGGGTAATCAAGAAAACAAATATTTTTTCTTGGCTCTATTGAAATAGTTTTATTTATGTGAGCACAAGTTATTTGAGGGGTCTGCCTGATTTACTGTATGGGCGAACTCTATTTAGCTAAGTAGCTATCCAATATTTTGCTTACAATTGGTTTTTCAAGCTTGGTTTCAACCAGTCTTCTGAAGTCAGAGCTACTAATTTCAGAGAGGTCTTCTTTGTTCTTACAATGTGATTAGTTCACAGGGAAGGTAAAGGGATATTACACCCATAAATTTAATAATAACAATAGAAACAAATATTCATATAGGCAATGGAGTGAAAAACCGCTAGTACTTTGGACAATATAGGAACCTCACTTCAGCATATCTGTAGCCTGACTTTTCAGAGAATGCAGTTTATTTCATGATCAGTATAATCAAAAAATCTGCCAAATTAAGTAAACTGAAATTCATATCTCTGCTTCAAAGCAAAGTAGCACAGTTTCTCAACTAATCAGTTCTGCAAAAGAAAATTGGCCAAAAGTATGTTAGCAAATCAAAGTTAATGAATAAGTTTGTTTTTTTTTTTTCTGAAATAGAAAAACAGTAAAGCACATTTTAAACTTCAAGTCTGTCTGTGCTTTAATCAAATAAAAGAGCTTCTTATGGTAGAAAATTCCAAAAGCACTTTAAATATGGGAACTGCATTGCCCTAAATGTGGGCATCTGTGCTGTTTAGAAAGATGGAAAATATCCAGGTATTCTTTGGGTTAAGCCTTAGAGCAGTTTAGAGTGCATTTATGATAATCCACTGAGAAAGTCTGGGTTTCCACTGGGCATGAGAAACAAATGCAGGCCACAGTCTTTTACTTGAGGAACAAAGCATCAGTTTGTATTATATGTAGGTTAAAAGTATCCCTGGAAATGGCAATAGTCACATGAAGTAAGTCAGCTGAAAAGAATGGTACTAAGCTTTATAAATTGCTCTTTATTTTTTTCTGGTCATAGGAATATGAAGTAACATTTCTGAGACAGAAAGAAACCTTAATGTTTTCAAGGAAATGAAATATAAGGAAATGCTGGCAAGACCTGATCCTTTGTTGGAGTAAATGCTACTTGAGCTTTGTGGGAGAATACTTCAGTAAGCACTGCTTTTTATGCAGCTGTTTCTTCTGTGAATTACTGCATTAAGACTAACATTTTTACTATTTCTTTTCTAAGATGACCTGGGTTCTTCCCCGTTCTTTCATGCATTCAGAGTTATAACTACTTGCTTGAATAAAAAAAAAAAAAGGTAATTTCAGGGATTTTTTAAACTACTTTCCACTCATAAAAATGGCAAAGTAGATAAGATGAATCACGAAGAACAAAATAAAGTAGGCGAGCTTGATACCCTCTCATTTGAAAACACAGTGACTAAACCAGGGTCCTAATTTGACATTAAAATCATTATTAAGGATGTAAAAATCCTCCAAAGATTTCCTGACAAGCAGAATTTAGTCTACACATTTGCAGGCTTTTTTGAAAACATTATTCATGCCAAAACTCCTGCTCTTAAATTCCAACCTAAACTTCTGCTTGATTTTTTTTTTGTTTAGAGATGGAGTTAAACTTTCTTTCCCCTCCAGTAGTTCTGTAAATTTTCGGTGCAGACAGGACTTTTGATGTTCCATAATTTTTGCAATGAAATATAAAAGATGCTAGAGCTTTTCAGACTTTGTAATACTGGTTTCGACAAATTACAGTGCTGTTTTTCAAATAATCGTGGTGCAATCTCAGCATTTCCACATGCCTGCAGAAATTCATTTTAACACTGCAAACGTAACCCCTGCACACTTAGACATTTCAGTAAAGCATGTTTATTTTATAGTATCATATATCACAGGAAATTTAAGGAAACCAGGCACATACAAAATACAAACAGACTTCATTAGGTAGACTCCCTCGTGAAGCAAGTCATTTGAAAGATATTTTTTGCTTTGATCCTTTAAAACAAAGACAGGTAGCTGGTGGCAGCTGTTTATAAACTCATGCGCTACAATCATGCTGTGCTGAATATAAAGAATCTGACCTATCATTTGAGAGAAATTATTAGGAGCACTGCCTTTAACCTGCACCCTGTAAATGGTATCAATTTCATACAGGCAGGAATGGTGAAATTAAGAAAAATGAACTTCTGGAGGAAACTAATTCAACAGTAACCAAAATGGTTGGTTTTACTTGCAGGCTTCCTAACTTTAACAGTCTAACAGCTTTCTGGAAGTTACCATGTAAATAAAAACATATTCAAGTTATTGTTTAGGTAGATACTGATTGACCATTACAGCTCAGCTAGCTAGCCAAATAACTCAGCGTGTGATTTTCTCCTAAGGAATAACACAGCAACACAGTCCTTCCCCAGTTCTTCCACTGTCTGTATGGAGTACCTGCCAAAGAGCTAAGGCAGACTATACACTCTCAAAGCTTAGTAACTAAAAATTGCTTTAACACACTGTATCAGAATCTATTGAAAGGATGCCCAACTCCTTCAAATTCCTTGAGACAATGTGACTGTTATGAGCATCCCGAATTTAGAAGTGACTGACTTCATTCAGCAGAGTACTGCAAAGGAAGTAGACAGCGTTACGATTGAATCCCAAAAGACTGACAGAAGCAGTAGCTGGTTGTTATTTATGATTCCTGGCATGGCAACAAAGAATATTGGAGTATACTGATAAACAATACATTTTTGGGATTCTGGGACATGATAGTAACAAGATTTGCAAGAGGCATGGAAGAAACATGTCAAAAAAAAAAAGAGTAAAAAGGAATAGAAGAGGTTTGGAGGACACCCAATTTAAATAAAAAAGAAGGCATTGCATCAAGTGCTAGCTAAAGGGAGTGAGAGACTACATCTAAGCCACATCAGAGAGCAAGAAGACTGTTTCTTCCCCTAAAAAATAATGCAAAGAAAAAAATATGAGAATGAGAGAGGAGGTTGCAGGCCTTCGGGCTTTCTTCACATCAAATATTGATTCCCTGAATGACTCTCTAAAGAATTGTAGGATCTCAGTGTGGTTCTGCATAAGTACCGTAAACATCCACAAGGCCATGTTTAGGATTCAGGAATTACTTTTCTATTCAGAGACAAATCTCAAACCCATCTTTACATGGATAAGAATACAGAATTGTAAAGACAAAGGATAGAGAAATAGTTTACACACAAAACGATTGTCTCATGCTTTCTTTTCAAAGTAAGAAAATAGAATGTGAAGCTATGTGTCACTTGCAGGGATCTGAGTGTAGTAAATCACTAGAGCACAGTTCAGGTGCATCAGCAAAATGCAGAAAATCAATTCAATCATGTATTCTCCATCACAGAATTAAACTCTGACTAGGTACGTAAGCAGGAAAAGTGTGTTTTATTGCTCCTATTAGTACAGGGTGAAAAAGAATCATAGAACAGTTAGGGTTGCAAAGGACCTTAAGACCATCCAGTTTCAACCCCCCTGCCAGGGCCCCAGAAATCTCCCACTAAACCATGCCACCCAAGGCTATGTCCAACCCGGCCTTGAACACTCCCAGCCATGGTGCATTCACAACTTCCCTGGGCAACCCATTCCAGTGCCTCACCACTCTTACACTAAAGAATTTCTTCCTCGGATCCAATCTAAACTTCCACTCTTTAAGTTTGAACCCATTATTCCTTCTCCCCTCAGTACAGACTGTCATGAAGAGCCCCTCCCCAGCATCCCTATAGTCCCCCTTCAGATATTGGTAGGCTGCCATGAGGTTTCCACGCAGCTTTCTCTTCTCCAAGCTGAACACGCCCAGCTTTCTCATTCTATCGCCATACAAGAGGTGCTCCAGCCCCCTCATCATACTCGTGGCCCTCCTCTGGACTTGCTCCAGCGGTTCCATGTCCTTTTTTATGTTGAGGACACCAGAACTGCACGCAATACTCCAAGTGAGGTCCCAAAAAAGAACAGAATAGACGGGCAGGATCCCCTCCCTCCATCTGCTGGTCACGCTCCTTTTGACCTTGCATTGAGCTAGAGGTCTTTTTGACAGACATTTTAATACATAACAGTTCATAAATCTATAACCACACAACACATAGTCGACCAAAATGATGTGACCACAGTAAAAACAAAAGTTGTCATCATCCTTCTAAAATTCCTTATACATTTAGTCTTGTTATTTTACTGGATTCTCAGGGTAACTAAACTTGAAAATCAAAGTCTTCCCTGTTTAGCTATTTCATTCTTTCTCCTTGCTAGCTGATATTCACTGTTAAGCATAATGAGCAAATTATGCTCCTAGAAGCTGAATACAGTGGATTCAGTTTGTCATGGGTTCATATTCCACAGAACAGGGCTCTCAGAGCTGGCCACCAGCTCAGCGTGATTCCACCTTACAGGAAGCCTTCTGTTCCGAGGTGTACTGGTTGGACAGCTGCTTGCAATGTAGAGTAGATGGTATCACAAAATCAGCTAAATTGGAAAAGTCCTTTAAGTTCATCCATTACCCCAGGACTGCTAAGTCAACCACTAAACCATGCCACTAAGGGCCTTGTCTAGAACTTTTTTTAATATCTCCAGGGATGGTGATTTCACCACTTCCCTGGGAAGCCTGTTCCAGTGCCTGACCACCCTTTTGGTAAAGAAATTTTTCCTAATATGGGGTGCAATATAAATTAAGCGTAATATAGATTAGCAATTTACATATAAACAAGGCTGGAGTGAAAATGGTAGCTGTTTTTTGGTTCCCGGATACATTTACAACTGCAAACTACTTCTGAAAAGTACCTCTAGAAATCAGGCCCAACCTCTTCCATACTCAGGAATCTTAGACTGATAAATTCCCATGATGACCGAGCTCACACGAGTGCATACTGAAGTTCAATGCATTGTCATCAGCATATTTGAAAATACACGTGTGCAAATGTTCATGTGGATGGATGGATGGTTAAGGAAAGAGAGACAGTTGGTACATATATATAAACATACATGTTTACACTTGCACCACTCCCATACATACTTTTAATTCTTCTTGCAGAAATTCACCATATAAGAAGATGGTTTGGGATTCTGAGTAAAACTCTATGTATACCCATTATAATGATTCACCTGTTCAGAATTTTTTTATTGCTATGACTCTGCTCTCATTGAAGCCTGCAATTTAGAAGACTTCATACAGGACTGATAAATAAATGTTTCTGGGTGCTGTGTTTCTATCTCCTGCTGTGCTGAATAATAGCAATTTTATTGAGCAGGATTTCATAATATTTTATGTGACTAATTCACTTTTTAATGTAAGAAAATACTTAATCTTACTACCTTCTGAAAGAGAAGCAAAGAAAATCCTCCTTTCAAAGCTGCATTGAAACTCGGAAGAGTTAACTCAGATCATATTTGTGTGAGGATTCCTCTTTATCATTCTTTCTCAATAAAACCAATGAAATAGCTATTTATCCTAGAGACTCTTTGTTTCAAAGGAACCAGTCTAATTTTCTGAAAAAGGATCCACTTTCTTTGTTTTCACTTTGGTATGCACGACACAGTAGGAAGGGAAAATAGTTTGGGGAATTTCTTGTTACATCTGTGTGTGCCAGGTATGACCACAATTTCTGAGCTGCCCTTAAGCAGTAAGTCTAGAGCAGCTCCAGACATAAGCATAGAAAGTTTTCTGCCACCTGAAATAAGTAATTTCATGCATATTTTTTTCCCACACATAGAATTAAAAAAAAAAACCCAAAACCAAAACAATTGTACCCTATGGCGACAGTATTGATGTGAATGGGAGTTACTGAACCTTTGGAATGCCTTGGACCAAGTGCAAAACTTAATCCCAAGAAGAGAACAGCAAAAGCAGGTATTTGCTTGGGCTCTTCTCAAAAATTCTATGGCTAGTTATAAGTTGAAACACGACATTGCTGCTTCTTTACAGACTGCAAGTTTTGTGCCGAACTTTTTTTATGCCTGTCACTTTTAACAAAGGTGCAATGACTATTTGATGAATTCAGGGTGAAAGAGGATGATAAGATCCTGTGCTAAGTCATTAGAAGATGAAGAACAATAAAGGACAAGAGGTTATTTCCCACTTTTCTGGTTCAGGAAGGGTTTATATGGTGTGAACATCTGAGATCTTGACTCACATTCAGTCTATCACAACAATGATCTGCCTCAGATTTCAACAATCCCCTCTTGAATTTTATTTACATTTACAGCAGAAGGTGATGATTGTTAAAACTCTAACTATATTGACAAGCCAAAGCTTGGCAAGTGTGGGCCACAAAAAAAAAAATCTGCCAAAGACAAAACATTTCCCAAAATATACCTTCATAAAGACTGTATAAAGCCAATTACATGTCCCATGGTTTACTGATAAAGTCTAGGGTCCAACTATCTGTCCTACCTTACCTTCTTCCAATAAGGTGAAGCTTTATCCATACAAATGTTTCTGTGATAAAAGGATCCACTTACAGAAATTCAGACTTATAGTTACACTGAACAAGAACTGACAATTTAAAATCACTGGATGAAATACTATACAGTGAAGATGAACTGCCATTTTGTAGTGTATGAAATTCAAGCTGGTTTATAATTATAATTTCACCTGATTTTAACAAGGGAAACTCTCTTAATGCCCAAATGTATTTCACTATTGAAGTTATATTAGGAGAATGTACAAAGGGAAGGAGAAAGTTCTCCTTATCGTTTACCCCAGAGGATGCAAACAAAATGCAGTGCAGATTATGTTTTTTTCTTGCAAGGTGCAAGTTTGTTAAAATAGCACATTAAAATGCATTATTTTCAACCTATAGTCTCCTTGTGCTAAGAAAAAAGCCGTAACCCATAGGGGTACTGTTGCCAACTCTGATATTGCTGGTTAGGGGATCGTATTGATATCTGATTTAATCTAACAATATCAAAGCTTAGATTTTGCTATCCAGACGCAAATCTTTATGACTTCATGATCCTTATTAAGTTCCTTCCAACTCCACATATTCTATGATTCTATGACTGCTAAAATAAATAGGCCTGTAGGCTACATCATCAAGATTGGCACATGTGGCCTTTGAACTTTAAGAACAAATGTTAAGACAGGAAAATCAAATCAAAAAATCAAAACCACCTCAATATATGTTGTCTGGAGAGCAGGAGGTACTGCAATTCAAGAAATTTCAATAGGTAGCATGTAAACAGAAAGGAAATCTAGAGCGATGAAACATGAAAAAGGTGTGAAATAAGATTTAAAATAGAGATAAAAATGGGAAGCACTGAACAGAAAACAAAAAATTTTGTAAACTGTGGAGGGAGAAAGTTTAAGTGTTATTCCTTTTTGTTAGAGAAGAATATGGTAGAATGATCATTCTTCGGAATCAAGAGAATATAAGAGAAACTATGCCATTTCAGAAAACAACCACAATTTTTCTGCATAGTCTAGATAGAAATTTAAATCTGAAATAACTATACTCAAACCTGGGACATTAAAGAAAGGGACTGACAGAATAAAATATGGTCAGGAAAAGGTGTGATCTTTTATTTATATGTTTCTCACTTATAAGCCATGGTTTTGGAGGATTTTCATAGCTGTTGTGTCTGAAGGAGGGAAATGGCCAGCTGAGAAATGAGTGCTTTCTTTGAAACACATTTAATCAACCCACCACACACCTAAATATTATAAGCTAAGTACAGACATAAAAATCATAACATTTACATTGCATAACCTAAAGAAACAAGGACTGTAAGCAACTGGACGAGGTACCTCCCAGAATGATATCAGAGTTCTTTGACTGTTTTAGCCAAGGAAGTCAATTAGTGGGCCTTTGAATTCCACCTGCTCAGCAATTCACCCTTTGTGAATTTGTTCTGCTTACTAAGGATGTTCTTCCATAGAGCTTTTGAGAAGGGACTGATGCAGATTGGCACCTTTAGATTTTGATCATGATTCCACATGCCATCAGACATGACAGACCTTTCAAAATAACTGGAATTTTTTTTTCAGCTGCTTGCAGACCATGGATCAGAATTCAGCTAATAAAATTCATTAAAAATCAGCCAGTACAGAGCCAGTTTGTACTTGGCAGCACTTTGGAAGCTAGACAAAAAAATAGTGGAGCAAGAGAATCCTAGGCTTTCTTGAACATTTGTAACTACTATATGAGCTCTTATTTGCAGCTCTGGCTTGTCTTGTTATTTTCGACTAGGAACTGATAATGGTTGTTTTCTTGTCAGCAAATAACTATCATTACCAGAAACTAATGCTGCTAAACACAGGTGCTTTTGTATCCTATCCTTTGTGAATGTTGGAAGATGACATGGATTTAAGCTGTGCAAGTCTATCCTACAATGCAAAATAAGACACAGAAGTGTACAGTTAAAAAAAAACCCTCATGATGACAATACTTGGCATCCACTCCATACAGGTGCAAAGGCTTTCCAAGATGTAGTACAATAAAAGTCAGACCTTGTGGAGTATAATAGCTAAATTACATACTAGGATATTACTTGAACTTCTGTCAGATTCAGAAGCTTAACATTTTTAAACAGACTCCTCTTAACATAGCACCAACATTCAAATGCCATATTACACAGAACTTCCTAATTACATTATTTTAGTGAGATCAGTTATAATATTCAATAAAACTGATAGTAGAGGTACAACCCATTTGATCAGAAAGAATATTTAATAGAGAACCTCACAGCGGGCAACAGAAATAACCTTCAGCTCATAAACATAACCAGAATAGAATAAGACTTGTAAAAACTCAAAAGTTAAATAGGTGAACAATACTGCAAATATTATCGGAACAGTTGAAAAACCAGTGTGAGAATTCAGGACTGGATTTAACAAAACACAATTATTTTGTGTCACAGAAACAAAATAAAGAGGGGCAAGGAGGGGAAAGAAAGACCTTGGTGCAAGGCTTTTTTTTAGAACAACCCCTCCTTCTGGTCAGTTAACCAATGTTGTCGACTTTGTTGTCAGTGCCTCCTCACAGTGGAAATTAAGAAAAAAGAAAACTAATTTTTTTAAAAAGATTCTCACTGTCAGTTACCTTTCCTCCATGTTTGCACTTGCATTAGGGAGACCTAATAGTTAACTTTCAGAAGCTGCTGTAAGCGTTTTACCTGCTCAGCAAGAGAGGCAAACTGTGAAAGATCTCTTTGATCTTACTGCCAGGAGTTCATAAGCATTCTGTTGAGCAAAATGTAGGTATGGATAAAAAAACAGCCATTATTTATTTTCAAGTGATGAGACTAAGCAGAAGTACTACGAATGTCTTGGAAAACAAGCAAGCCACAGGAGAAACCACGGCTGTGGAGTAAACAATGGGGAAAAGCTCCTGAGCATAGATCTAAAGAAAATACTCCCAGTTGTTAGTTTTTGCAAACCAAGCAAAAAAACACATTGGTCAGGGGAAGAAACATAGAAACATATATTTACATATACTTGCCACTGACCATACATTTCTAGCAGACATGTATTTTACCTAAGATGTGTCTTTAAAATATTCTGGCAATCTTGTAATAATGCAAAAATTGTGGAATTAGAAGTACTTGAAAGTCTCCATTAATCTGTTTTTATCTCAGGCTGACTGGCCCTTAATGTTTTTCAGCTTGGTAAGTCAACACAAATTATAATATACATTTGTTCTATAGTTCAGCAATACAAAAAATTAAAAAATGAGACTACATTTCAGATGTTTTAAGCACCCACAAGGCCAAGGAAATTCCCATAGAATGGAACCAATGTTGCTGGTTTTAGTGTGCTAAAAGGAGTCATATATTGCTAAAATTCTCTCAGGATATTGCATAGAGAAATACACTTTTCCTCCTTTTTCATAAGCCTCAGCCTTCTGGCTAGTGCTGAAACAGCTTTTGCTTCTTTGACTCATCCCTAGGCAGGCAGGAAACATAATCTTACTAGTTCTGACTATGTTTTCTTTATTTGGTTTAAATCTGCCAGAAGAATGAGTTTATACATTGGCATCTGCTGCTCCTGTTATAATTTGAATTTTTTAAATAAAATGTGCATAAAATATCTTGTATAACAATTTCACTATTCCTGATCTCAAGTAGTTGGCATTTAATTTTTTTTTTCACTGTTTAGTAAGGATGCAAATGAAGGACTGAGAATGAACAAAGAATCAAGTATAGAGATCAGGATATTTGCTAGCATTGGTCCCATTTCCAAAATCCATGGTACACCTTTTCCTAGAGATCATGAATTTTGTCTCCAACCTCTCCTGCTTCGAGTGGCAAAATGAAAATTGTATCAAAGAAGTTGAAGTTCAGCGTTGTCAATGTTGACACGTTTTTATAAGTCCTTTTTCTCACCATTTTCATCTAAGACATTTCTTTTAGCTACTACGTGTTGTTTTCATTAGAACATTTTTTTTATGTATCTGACATCTGTCATATTTTAGAGCCCCTTGAATATGGAAACACTGAAAATTTGTAGGTTTTCCTACCTTATGAAACAAGATTCTTAAGCTATGAGACAACTCACAAAATGGTATTTCATTTTGTGGGGGGCACTTTGGAACAAACTTACACTGATATTTAACTTGATCAAAGAAACGTCTGCCATTCCCCATGAATGCAAAAAGTAAAACACTGCACAGTCATTTAAGGACTTAAATCCCATGTCAGTATATCCTAACATCCCCAATATTTAGAATGATTTAAAGCCAGCTACTAATTGTGTCACATCTCTACAGTATGAATCATAGGTATAAGAAAAGACTCAGTAGGTGATAGCTGAATTATTACTGGAAGTAGAAGCAGTGTTAATTCTGTGTACATACTGCCTTGGAAATTACCAAGATAATATCTATGCCACAAGAGTACATAATCTAATCTAGGGAGATAATATATTGAGAAATGTGTACAGCCTTTGAATAGCACATTTGCAAACAAATGAATTTAAAATAACAGATATTTCATGCAAACACTTAGTGCTTTATTTCTGTTAACTGCTCTAAATGGACACATCTTGCCACATTGCAGCAATATTGCTAAATTTGCAAAGACATTAAAACCAAAGAAATTCTATGCAGGTGTTTATTTCTGCTTCTAGAACCATTTGGGAACTCTGAGATAACGAGGCTAGACTAGATCTATATTTCTCTGAAGTCCATAATTTCATGTTTTGCTGTATGTGTAAGTAGTTCAAAATCAAGTTTCCTTAAACACGGGCCTGATAGCTACATGCCCTCTTGTCATTTCCTTTTTAAGCAGTTCCACTAATTAATTTTTGTTGTTGTTTTCAACTTCAAATAAAGAACAGTTGTCTGGGTAATAATAACCCTGGAAATTCCTTACTGGGTTTGCACTTCTTGTAAGTGTTCTAACCTATTATTTATTGATGTGATAATGGTAACAAGTGCTACCTCCAGGATGATACCTGGTGAATCAATCACTATTATCATAGTGCTACAGTGCAATTCAGTGCAAAGACTTTGTGTTCATTATACAAAGTAAATAACATTCATTTTTTAAAAACCACCAACCTCAAACCAAGCATGCTCAGCATGCTCATCTGCCCACTATTTTTGTGAGTGAGGAAATGAAGGAGTCTCATCACTTGCAAAATGAATGGTAAGAGATAGTCATTATAGCTAAGCTCATAATGAAAGACCACACTGTGCCACCCCTAAATCAAGGAGTTCCTTAAATTCCACTGCACTCAATTTTTAGCCTGAATATTGAACTACTTTTCTCTCCCACGGATAGACTAGTACCTTTCCAAACAATTTTTAAGAAATCTGGCAAAAAAATAATGCTGCTATTAAATTTGATTTGTACAATCATATTATTTTTTTAAGAGAAACAGTCTTTGAACACCAGTCCAGTAGTTGCCAATATGTAAAATCAATGAGCTTGTTGTTGTGCTATTAAGTGCATGACAGAGGCCTTGCAGGCTGATTTTTCCAGACAATGCCTAATGTTACAGAAATTATGACTCCTTGCTTCTGCTGGACTACCTTAAAAAAAACAAACTAAGCAGACTTCACCAAGGACAGCTGTTGAAGTTAAATGGCAACAGATCCTTGTGGTTTAAGCCGTAAATCACAAAGTTTGCTCACTCACTCCCCCCACTTTCTCCCCCCACTAGGGGGGGGAAGAATGGGTAGAAGAACCAAAAGAATGTAGCTCCCACTGGTGGAGATAAGAACAGTCCAGTAACTAAGGTATAACACAAACCACTGCTGCTACCACCAATAATAATAATGAAAAGGGAA
>JASSUY010010903.1:0-10155 GCA_032466535.1 Forpus xanthops
CCCCCCCCCCCGAATTAACTGCATTTCTGCCGCCCCGCAGCAGCTTTCCCTCATATCCAAGCTACACCCCTCGCTCGCACAACGATGCATCATTATCCTTAACACCCGGGCTATGGATCATTAGTTACACATTTTAACCAATAAGGGAACACTTACCAGAGGCTCCTGTCTCCCCCTCTCCCTCTCTCTCACACTCTCTTTTTTCTCTGTCTCTCCCTCTTTCTGATCCACTGACGCTGCAGCTCAGCTCCACAGAAACATTAAAAAAAGAAAAGAAAAGGGAAAAAAAAAAAAAGAAAAAAAAAAACACGCACAAAAAAAAGGGAGAAAAATATGGAAACAAAAGCAAAACAGATCTTCTCTGGTTGGGCAAGAGATGGGGGAAGCTGGAGGAGGAATCTGTCTCTCTCTGGGCTTTTTTTTTTTGGGCTGAGAAAAAAAAAAAAAGGTATTTACAACTGCTTGTGCCCCCTCATCATCGCATCCTGCAAAGGAAATGCATTGCGTTTTGCCCCTAGGGGTGGGGAATAGGAGGCGGCAACCAGACGCAGCAGTAAACTCATTAATGCCAAAATGCCCAAAGCAACCCAAGAATTCCAACCCCAAGGAGACGGGGAGGGGGGGAAGGAAAAAAAAAAATAAAAAAAAAAAAAAAAAAAAATCGAGATTTTTTTTTTTTAAGCCGAAAAAAAAAAAATTAAAATAATAAAAATCATCATCACGCTAATAATTAGGGGGGGGGGGGGGAAATACCATCCTACCCCTGGCACTGCTTGGACTGTTAAAGGAAAGACTACTGCGAAAGAGTCATAAGAGAAACCACAATAAAAAGTTCACGTTCATGGATGGAGTCCACATGACTTCCTGTGGCCAATCCAACTTGTGATTCAGTCGTAAACTTTTATTGCTCAGCTGTAAATTTTCTGCAAACAACCAGGAATGCGTTGCATTTTTTTGTGACGAGTGCAAATGCTCTCGTCTGTCGCCATGTTTATACAATTCCCTTCTAATATTCCCATTTTTGCCCCCCTTTCCCACCCCTCCCTCTTTTTTTAATCCTTTAAACCACAGCGTTAATATAAAGCAGGGTGCAGTCTGGGTTTTTTTTTTCTCCTTTTAAACATAGATTCGGTTTAATTTGATGATTATTTGCAGCTCAGGTTAATTCGCAGCGTTTATTTTTTCTTTAACTAATGGGATTTGGCCTTTAGCGCTAAGAATTATTAGACTCCGTGTTGATAATGAATTGAGGGGGGGGGGATAGGGAAATATCGAGGAGTAAGGGTAGTGGGGGTAAAACTGGAGCAGACTGCCTTTGAGAAAGGAATACATTACATGAGGAGAGCATGTTAATTTGAAAAGCATTTAATTAATAATCCAGGACAATGCGCTCGAGGGTAAAAAATAAACCGAGGGAAATGGGAATTTCGGAGCCCCCCGGGTTTTCCTGCCCAGACCCCACTGCAAAGGGTGTGTCCGCTGCAAAAGAAACCGTCCCACAACAAAAAATGTCCCCTGTCCCCCCCCCCCCAAAATACCCCTCCAACCTCCCCGCCCCACTCCACCCCCCCCTCAGAGCTCCGTCTGCCCACCCCAGCCCTGAGGGGGGGCACCTGGAACTGCCCGAATTCCACCCAAAACTTGAGCCAGAGGCGCGGTATTGACCCCGAAACTCTTGCGTCTCCTTTACCAAATCCCCCCAAGCCACCCCGCTTTACGATTTGCCGCTGGGACCCCCACATCCATGATTTTCCACCATTTCAATCTTGGGTTTCTATGCTTTATTTTCTTCCAGCAAGCGCCCCCCCGCCTTTTGTTTTCCCATGCCACCGGGTCGGGGATGCGATGCTAAAAGGCGGAATTGGATTCGATTCTGGTTTAATTTTGACTATTTTGATTTTTGCCCACTCCCCACCCCAAAGCCAAGAGAGGGGGCTCTGTAGACGGTTGGAAAATATGGATTTGGAAGGGAAGCGACATTTTTCCGCCGTGTAGAGGCCTGCTTTTGGAGGCCCCCCGCGAACCACAACTGGGGAAAAGAGGCAACCGCAAAGCCCTGCCTACTCAGATGGGCTCCTACACGCCAAACCCTGCGAGGAGCCTTCCTCCTCTTCTCCTTCCGCAAAGAGAGGGATATCTTTATTTTCCCCCACACCCCTCCCCATCCCTAAATATCAGCTCCTATGGCTGCGTTCCCGCATCCAGAAACACATTTTACCGCATTTTCCCCGTTCTTTTCAACAGACAGTACCATTATTAGTTTGGTGTTTTTTTTTTTTCAGGTATTTCCACGCCTTAATTTCATTCTAATTGAGGAAAATACACCAAAAGGGGGAGGTGGCGGTGGGGGGACACCCACTCCCTGCCTCTTTAATTTATCTATTTTTTCTCCCCCTGGCTGGATGCGTGTCTGTCTGCCCAAACAACACAAAGGTTGTAATACAACCGGATGGAAGGGAAATTACTTTATTCACTTTACAAACCACCAATAAATTTTATAACAGGTAGTTAAAAGTTACGAGGGGGGAAACTACGACCACAACAGCTTCCCAAACACAATGGAGATCCCGTTTTCCAGCGAGCAGACAAGATAATAAATTCCATAATGTGAAGAGGGAATTTTGATCCTGGCAGGCAGAAAGTAACCTGGGCGCACATTTGCTAAAGGAGGGTTTGGGATAATCGTTTCGCCTCCCCCCCCCCCCCAATAAAACCGCCTCCCTGACATTAGCGAGGATATTTCGGGGTGGGGTAAAATAGGTTTGGATTCGAGGGAGGGGGGGAAGTAGTGGAGGAAAAATAGGACTACAATAAATACATATAGATACAGAATAGTGGAAAATTGCCTTTTGTTTTTACAAAGCCAGCTCACAAAGTTTCCCCCACCTCCGTCCCCGCGCATCTTCCTCCCCTCCCTCCTTCCTCGCCTCCACCAGCGCAATACCCCCCAAAAATTTAATGCCCGAGAAATTCGTTGTCTCTCAAATATAATCCGTGCCCATTTCGGAGTATAAAATCTAAACGAATTTTTTCGCCTAATGGCTGCATTATCGCGCGGCGGCGGCTGTGATTAGAATAATAAATTAAGGGAAAATAAGCAATATGCTCAAACTCAGCTTTTCGAGGAATTATATTTTTCACAAATCACAAATGGAGATCCGAAGGAAATTTGATTGGCTAATAAAAAGCCTGGAATAGGACGATATTTCTTACTTCAGGCGGGTAGATGAGTCTAATTTCAGTAATACCGAAGCTATGATCATTTCTGAATAAGCCACTTTGTGGAGAGCGAATCTTCATTCAAATTACTTTCCCCCATAAAATGGTCTCTTCTCTTTTTCTCTGCAAATGATGGAGTGATTACAGAAATAACTGGATGTCATCTGAAGATGCGACTCTCTTGTGTTGACTACAGAACATAAACGTTTACCCCAAAACTAACTGCTGCCGCTGTAGTTTCAATAATTTAACTCCAGACCCTTTTGATAGATAAATGTCATTCCGTAGTATTCGTTCGGATAAAACTACTTAGATTTGTGGATTTAAATATGATGGATGGAGTGCGGATGCAGCTTCTTTTTTTTATTATTATTAGTATTTTTAAACACTTCGATAAGTTCTCTTTCACCTCCCCCCCCCTCGTTGGCAGGAATCTTTTATCCCGAGCCTTCATATATATATATATATATAATATATATAGTAACATAACAGAAGATATTTTATTTTCACTGATTTCTGCGGATTTTTCGCATCGTTGGAATGAAGGAGCACATATCCATCCTATGAGGAGAGGGAAAGAAAAACCCTCTTGTTGTAAAATCTGAGTAAATATTCCCTACAAATAACGAGCTTTGGTAGAATAAGCCGATTTTATGACTAATAAATCCGCTTACCTTCCGCGCCTGCCCTCGACATGGAAAAGTCTAGAATAAACCTTATTGCTCGTTATTTTGGGGTATTTCTAGGGGATTAACCGGGGGTTCACGGAGCCGTTGCAGGCTCCGCACCCCTGGGAATTCTGCCCGCGTTGGGGGTTTTGTGTAATTCGGGAGTGGGCACCCACGGGAGCTGCGTCCACGCGCAGCCGCTCAGCCCCATCCCCGAGCAGGATCCGACCCCATTGATGCCATTTTCCGTGCACCCCCCACCTCTCCAAGCCCCATTGCCCCCTGGCATCTCAGATACTGGGGGGGGGTGTGTGTGTAGAGTGGAATAAAAGGGTGAAAACCCACCCGAGTCTCGTTTTCCTGCGCGCTGTAAACCCTCCTTACGTGCATTTATTTTTTAAATTTCTATTATTTTTAAATTTTAAATTTATTATTTTTGGCGTCTTTTTTTTTGTTGTTGTTGTTGTGTGGTTTTTTTTTTTTTTTTTTTGGGGGGGGTGGGTTTTTTTTTTCCTTTAATCTTTTCCCCCAGCTCTCCTGGGCAGAGTTCAGCAATTTCAAGCCCCCAGGCATTTAAATCCTTTAAGCTTAGTGGGGTTTGGGTTAAGAATGTCTGAAGCCCACGGAGGAGCCTCCAGACACAGCTCCGCGCACCAGGCTGCGTGTAAGGAGCCTTGTGCTCCCTTATCTGCAATATCTGGGTAAACATCCCCTCTCCTTCTGCATCCCTGCTCTCGAGATTTATCAGCAGAGGGGGGTTAGAAAGAGAAAGGGATAGACTGGGTTTTACAGATCAATAGACCTCACTCAGGGAAATGAAGCCGGTGGGAAGAGAAATAATTAGAAAGTTTATCTCCCATCCGAGATGGAGAGACCTGAAGGCATCACGCCAGGTTTTGCTCTAAATGTAATATAATATGATATAATATAATACAATATGATAAAATATGTTATCATGTCATAGGGTAGGATATAATAGGATATAGTATGATATGGTGTAAGATTCTAAGATACAACATCATCGCATACCATATACAATGCAATATAATAATACAACACAATATAGTATTAATAATAATAGCAGTAGCCGCAGTACTAGCAGTAATAGTAGTAGTAAAAGAAAAGGAAGTGGTTTTTAGGGATGGTGTCCATGGGGAAGAAGGTGTGAATTTGGGGGCAGAGGAAAATGGGCTTTCCACCTGGGGAAGAAAAATATCAAGAATTAAACTGTTTTCTTGCCAACTTTAATTTTTTGAAGGCTGATTTGGGGCTCTTTTCCCCCAGGACTGCATTGCCCCTGACCCCCCGGTGTCCCGCACTCTTCCGCGGGTGCGGGTGGGTTTCTGTGCCTCCCGCATCTCTCCAGCCTCCCCACCTCCTCAAGACGATCACCGGATTGTCCTTAGGAAAAGAGGGGGGAATCGGCGTCTCCTCCTCCCACCCTTAAGAAAGGGATTTTCCTGCACCCTAGAACCAGTGTGGGGTTTGCAATTCCCAGGAAAAACCCCAACGCACCCCCGTCCCCCCTTTTCCACCGCACAAAGGAACCATTCCCGCAGCCAAGAAACACTTCACAGCTCCGGAGTCTTCGCAATATATGATTTTATTCGTGTTTGTTTGGCGGACCTACAGCTTCAGACACACAATTAACAGAAGGGTTTAATGAGGGTTTTTTTTTTCTGCCCCACTCGGGCTCTGGCCGGGGAATCCTTCCCCCCCCCCCCCCAGCCACCTCCGCTGGTGCTTGAGCCAAGATATTCTGATTTCCTCTCAAATAAAAGATGAACCTTGGGTTTTGAAGCGTGCCAACGATGACTCCAAGGATGAGCTATTAGTCAGAGCCCACTCCGAGTGATGGGCACGTCTGGGTGCTTTTAAATAGAGACATAGCACTGGAGGCGACGCAGTCCTTTTAAAATCCTTTTATTATTCTTATTCTTATAATTATTATTATTTACGTAATGTCTCACGTATACAATACAAATCCACGGTGTCCAGAGGTTTTTTTTTTTAATTCTTTTTTATTCTTTTTTTCTTTTTTTTTTTTCCTGGCGGTAATTGCTACATTCAGAGTTTGAACACGCAGAACTATGCTTTTACATAAAACAAATGACGAGGGATTCTTTTGTGTGTGTGTGTTTCGAGCATGTTGCATTAACAGATAAGTCAAGACAAATAGATAACTATACATTCAGTGCAATTTAGTTCTACACTACTTTATAAGCACAATAAAATAATACAATACTGTGCGTTCTCAACTAGGCAGTTTCAGTTGTTGGGATATTTTTTTTATTATTTTATTATTTTTTTTTCCAAGAAAATAAGCAGCAACAAACGACAATAAAACCGCATTACAAATACTTCCAAAGCATGACTCCTTCTATAGGTAGTGATAAAGTACAATACAAGGTTGGTTGAGATTTTTTTTTGTTGTTTATTTATTATTTTTATTATTATTATTGTATTTTTGTTATTTTTTTTTATGCTACTTAGTAGCTTGCATCAGGGCAAAACCACAGCTCGCTCTCTCTTAAATAAATTCTGACCAAGTAAGATTTAGGATACGTAAGCCCCTTGTTGATAATAGGTTTGATAATTATTGCAGGTTTTCCCTTTAGGTAGTACATGAAGAATTTCGAGTGCTCACACAGGCAAAGGGTAAACAGCGCCTATAGAAATAAGGAAGGGGGTGGGTTGCATCTTTTGGCCTATCAAGGTATATACAAGCCTCAATCCTATAGGAATGGGGGGTTTGGTGAGGCGGGGGTTGTGTTTGAGGGCGCTGCCAGGTATGCTCACCCTCCAAGCTGCTCTTCTTATCTAGCAGGGGCTGCAGGACTGGCCCCTCCGAGGGGATTGATAAATGGCTGGTAGGAATGGAGATCTCCACAGATAGACAGACACTACACAAACAAGCTAAGGAAGCTGGAAGCACCCTCTCACTTCCCCTAGGGTCATTCGGGAGAGGCAAAACCAAGCTTAAAAAAGATCTTCCCCCCCCAAGAAAAAAATACAGGCAAAGTCAAAGCTGTTCAAATAAATACATATTCTGCAGGCACCCATGTGTGCAGCCTCGCAGGCGGGAGCGGAGGGAGCAGGGGACATTTGCTCCCAGGGTTTAGGGTTGCTGGGGGTTGGGGATGGTTTTCCTTTGCTGGATCATTGAATTCTTAATTTTTTTACATTTTCTTCCCTCTCTTCTCTTGCAGTCGAGCCAACTATGTATTTATTGAACTAAAACCGCAGCTATTAAAAAGAAACAGGAAAAAAAAAAGGGGGGGGGGGGGGAAGTAGGGGAAGTTTCTATGACAATAAAAAAGGCTACAACTGTTTGACAGGTAGTTACTGCTGTGTGAGCCTCTCCATTCTATACTCTATAAAAGCAAATGACCGTCGTAAACATCTCGATTTATCATCTGCCATAAAACGAGACTTCAAGGGGCTGAGAACTCAGTCCTTGCTTTCTTCTTTTTCCTCCTCTTCTTTTTCCTCTTCTTCATTCCCTTCTTCTTCCGTTTTCTCCTCGTCTCTGGCCCCCGGCAGCTTATCTTTATTGTTTTCTTTTTTCCACTTCATCCTCCTGTTCTGGAACCAGATCTTCACTTGTCTCTCGGTCAGTCCCAGGGCGTGAGAGACCTCAATCCGCCGCTTCCGTGTCAAATACGGGTTGAAGAGGAACTCCTTTTCTAACTCCAGGGTCTGGTACCGGCTGTAAGTTTGTCTGCCACTGCGTCTTCCGGGAGCTGTAGGACACAAACATCAAATAACTTCTTAATTCTCCCGCTTTGGAGGCTCTGTTTCCCCCCCCAACCCCAGCCCTTAGCCTCAATTTTCCTAGAGAAACTACTGCCTCCCCCCCAACAAAAAAGGCCCTTTCAACCCTTTACATATTAAAGGCGTTCGAAGAAAGTGGCTGGGTTATTATTAATAACCATTGGGCTGATATTGCTGTTGACACTGAGAGCCAGCTGCTCTCCCTGCCTGTCCTGGGGAGCACTGAGCTCTGCCTGCCTGCCTGGGTGCAGGGAGGTGTGTGTCAAGCTCATGCACAAAAGAGACCTTTCTAGCTTCCTAAAAGGTGGCTCTAGATGGGGAGTCCTAAAGGGCAGCTCCGTGTTATGAAAAATAACGATTTTCCTAGGAAAGGTGCATTGTTCACCATAAAACCCTCTCCAGCCTTTCTCCTTTTCCCCATTGTTTTTCAATTTCTTCCTTTTATTTCCTTCTTTATTTCTTTCTTCCTTTCCTTCTTCCTTATTTCTTAATTCTTTATTTTTCACCTCTCAATTATTTCTTTCCTTCTTTCTCTCTCTCTCTATATCTTTCTCTGCCTTTCTCTTTCCTTCTTTCTTTCTTTCTCTACCTTACTCCCTTTCTCTCCTTTCTCCCCCACTCTTCCTTTCTTCCTTCCTCTCTCCCTCTCTTCCTTTCTCTCTTTTTCCCTCAAAATGCCCAATTCTGGATTACTTTGCCAAATATTCTTCTCAAAACACAGGCTCAGGATCCTTCTGGTCCCTAATATTTACAACCTTAGACTCCGAATTTCCCATTAACTCCCCGTCCCTTCACTTAGGGCTGTGTGGTTGTAAAGCACACACAGCCAGAGATGGGTATTTGCCTGTGCAAACACAGAGATTGTATTTAAACCAACTCGAGATGGACATTTGCAGCAATAGCCCCCCCCCCAAAAAAAAAAAAAGCAAGGAAGAGGACAGAGGTATGTGCAGCTGAGCCCCTGCACTTCCTTCTGCACCGACCTTTCTTAATGAGAAAAACCAATCTATTAGCAGAAAAAGGAAAAGCTCCAGTTTGAAATGATTGCATCCTTGAGACTACCTCTAGGTCAAAGCATGTTTTCCTCTGCGTCTATCTCCCAGCCTGTGGGCCACATCCTCTCTGCATTAACCAGGAGTCCTTTCTTGCTGTTGGTAAATTCGCGTGGGGGTAAGGGGAAAAAACTGTGGGGCTCTGATTGTCCTTAAAATTAACACTAACCTTCACATGGTTTGAATTAACAAGGCTTCGAGACAACCTTGCTCCTTAGCTGGGGGAAACTTGTACGTTGAAGTATTTCGCTTTCAGTGCCATTCTCTGGACTTCACATGAGCAAAGTTCCATTCAGCAGGAATTATTTTGAATTTCCCACCCCCTCCTTCTCTTTTAGCCCAGGACAGCAGCCTCTCCTCCACCCCACCCCATAGCTCCGAGCTAAGTTTCCTTTTCTGTTTAAACTTTTATCTCGAGGCTCTACGAAACAGATGTAAAGCATTAGTAATACTTATACAAGTTCCCACCTTTCAGGCTTCGTCTCCAAGCGGTTATGAAAGGCTATATGACATTTTAAAGAGCAGTGTATTATCAACATGCAAACAACCTCGTGGGAGCTGTATCTTATTGCCTATCCTCAAGGCAAGCAATAAAAAACAAGTTTTACTTTATTGTGATTTAAGCCTTTTGCAGGGAATCACCTTGCTGGCTCTCTAGTAACTGCTGTCTTGCTTGCTCTCAAAGGTCTTCCTAAAAAGAAGAAACATTAGCACAAAACTGCTCATTTCTTTCATATTTTACATCTATGCCTCTTATATTTAGATTCTTATATATATCTATGTATGCATATGTGTGTATGTGCATGTTTATATAGCTATACATATGTTTGTGCTTCTATATGCATACATACATATATAGACAGACAGACAGAGAGAAGAGAGAGAGACAGAGAGAAAGAGAGAAAAAATAGAGGAAAACATTTAAGGAGGAGGAAAAAAAGGTCCTAACCGTGAGGTCTCATCCATGGGAACATGAGACTGGGAGACGAATTTTGATTTAAATGCCCTTGTCCCTCGCTAGAGTTACTGTTGGAAGACGATTTACAGTCAGGATATTGTACAACAGTCGTCTCTTGCTGAGCACCATAAAGCGATTGCCTCGGTAGAGCTTCATATCCATAGAATTTAGAAGCGTCTCCGTGACACGCCAAGGCGCATGGGTTTTGCTGGTATCCAGAGTTGGAGATGCTGGAGGTTCCGTGGTGGAAAAACTCTTGGACGTGGTGTGAAGGGTGCTGGAAGGTGGGAGCAGTGGTGCCCGGACCATATACGAGAGCATGGCTCCTGCTAACACTTTGTGGAAATCTGCAGTCGTAGTAAGTTGGCTCCAGCGATTCACCGCCTTTGTACTTGGAAAAAAGAGGATTTACAAAGTAGGAACTCATGACCCTCGCATGCAAAAAAAAAAAAAAAAAAAAAAAAAAGGGAAAAAAAAAAAAAAA
>JASSUY010010909.1:0-20579 GCA_032466535.1 Forpus xanthops
GCCCCCACCCCGGCCCCCCCCCCCCCCCCAGTTCTTCCAGCTTTCGAGCTTTCTTGCTGCAACTCTCAGTAACCATACTTTGGCCTCAGAACACCTGAAATTTGTAGCTGGGAGTCAGTATCAAGAAAGGCATAGAGGACTCTTTAGTTTCAAGTCTAATGGGCAGTACTTACACAGGTGAGTATCAAGAATAGTATCTGGTTTTCAGAACCTTACTTGCTTACAGTTCACCATTTCCCCTGCTTTACTGCCATTTACAGCTCTACTGCTTTAGATTTGGAAACCTTGTAATTGTTCATTCTTTTTGTAATATCACTTCAAGCACTTGAATACTGTTCCCGTATATATTTATCCTTTTTCTTTCCCTAAGGCCAGCCCTTCCTTGCAGATCACAGTCTCTAAGCTTATTAATTTTCTTGTCATAGTCTCTGCTTGGTCTAATTTATGTGTCTTTTTTTGGGTAAAACTTGTCAGAGTAATCCAGCAGGGGATTCTCCTCCAGCTCACCAAAGTCAACAGAGCAAGCAGGGACAGTTTCTGAAGTGTGCAGCTCAGTCTAGTTATCAAAATCTTCTCTGCAGTACTGCTACTCAGCCATTTATTTCCCAGTTTAGAAAGCAAAGATTCAACGGTACATTGACAATACTGCAAATATTCTGAGGAAAATATAATCCAAAATAATAGCAGTAAATTCACCAGGTTAATAGATAATGGTTCGTGTTTATTCTAGTTTATTTCAATAGTCATTATCCTATATGTAACTGCGAGCAATTCAGGTAACGATGTTCCAACATATCATAGCATGCTTTCATTTACAGTTTTATTGCATTTATTTCCAAGGAATTATTTAGGTATTCTCTGTGACTGTACTGACTCATTTCACTGTATATGCCAAAACTCTTCTCAGTCAGTCATATGCTTATATAAGCCCTCTGATCTGAACTCTAGCAGCTCTTCAGAGCTTGCTCTGTTAATCAGATCTACTGCTCAAATGACTCTAAAATGTGTCCTTTACACTCTTCAATTAAACTGTTTTAAACATATAGTCAAAAATGTAAATTTTCTTTTATAATCAACTTTCTTATTTTATTTTACCAGAGCTGAGGATCTGTTTTCTGTATTATAGTGCATTATATAAAGTGCATAGAGTGACTTAAACATTACAATAATTGTATTTTTGTTGGTACTGCAAAGAGGTAGGATATCCAGTCCCTGTGGATAAGGGCCCATTTATTCCCCAAAATTGAATCTCTTGTGCAGGTCCCTTGACCTTACTCCATTTTATGGCAAAACCAGCCTTCAGAAGGATATGGATTATTTTACTCCCTTGCTCAAAAACTTTCTTCCGCTGTATCCCCCCACACGATAATGTGTATAGCTTGTGTTCTGGAGCTTGCTCCATTCTGGTACAGTCTGGATCAGTCCATGTCAGGTGATAGGGCTGTGTTTCCACCCCTGGGCAGTCTGCTCACCACTCTTCAGTCCCTCTCTTCCCCTCTGCTTCTAACTGAATAATACCGTAACTTGTTCTGTGGTAGTTCTGTTCCTTATCTGTTCATGTGCTGAAGTGGTGCAGTTCAGTAACCTGTACAAAACCACCTCAGAGTACAAAACTCACCTCAGAATCACAGAAAGTTATTCTGCCCACACCTCCCCTTGTTGATGGTTAAATAAATTTACTGGGCAATCAGGCAAGTACCAAAGCTAATAATGGAAAGCAAGCAGGGTAGCAAAGTGAGAAGAGTGGGAAGAATGGCATTACCCTTTTTGCCGCACTGAACCACGTGATAGGCTGTTTTGCAATGTGGAGACTCTTAATTGGTTTCCTGAATATAGATGTCAAATTTGTTATGACAACTAAAATAGTTAAAAGTGGTTAGCAGTCTTAATACTGTCCTATAGATCACTAGAATATTTTATTCTATCTTATTTTCTTGAGTATGAGGTGAGAAGATTTTGTGTTTTGAAAATTGTTTAACCCTTCAGAATATTTTTTCAAAAGATAATACCAAGGGAGAAAATCAGATTAGAAAGACGAAGTCATAGACTAAGTGGAACCTGGCTGTTTTCCCACTGTTCTGCAAGAAATTTGAAGTTAGTAGAGATGGTCTAAACATATGCAAACTTGGTAGGAAGCACAAGGAAGTAAAAAAGGTTAGACTGAGATTATCATCTAACTGCAGGCATTATCTGTCTTTTCCACAAGTGGATGCTAGTTTTCTCAGTTAATTAAAATGTATTTTTCCTGCTTTTTGAAATTAGATTTGCAAGTATGAAATTACTTTTTTGAATTATTCTGTTCTAGTAACATGAACAAAAAAGCTATTTATTTTGGGATCTCAAAAGAAATGTGTTTCTTACTGCTTTCTTTTTTGTTTAAGGATGGTATGAATAAAAACATTGTCAGCTACTATTACAGTATATATAATATGGTGTTATAAAAGTACTTACATTATCAAGAGTTTTCACACAATGATAAATGGGATGTCCCTCATTTTAGTAGTTCTAGCACAGGTAATTGATTTGTAAAGAGAGAAAATTTAAGAGATATTAAACCTAAAAAATTGTATCCTCTGAATTGTCTGTTGGTAGTTCAGGATTTAACTAGATCATACAAGTTGTTTCTTCTTGTGCTATCTTTCATCACGCGATCTGAAAGGAGTCCATACTTGGAAAGTAACTACATTGGCTTTTTGATGTGCATAATTAATATATTCTGTAGAAGGATGAATAGATCAGATGTCTGTTAATTCTCAAATTTCTAATTGAATATAATCTCTAAACATTATGCTTACTTGGGACAATACATTACGAGGGTAGTACAGGAAATCACGCAATTTTTCCCTCTGACTTTAACAGTTACGCACCTTATTGTGAACATGTAATTAGTAGAAATGGATGACTCTTTCAGTCCAAGTTTTAGTTTTGCTTTTATTTAGGAATATAGGGGTAATATAGGTTTTATTGTCAAAGATTCATCTCACTTTGAATCAAGTCTGTGTGATTGGTCTTGACAATGTTTAAGGAAGGTGTAAAAGAACATAGAAATTGTGATACTGGCGCTTCCCTAGTATTCCAGTTCCAAATGTGTATCTTGGGGACTTCTAAAGTCAGCAGACATACATTTAATATATCTTGAGGTTTGGGGTTTTTTTCCTCCATTCTTTGTCTTGTAACTTTTAAATGTGTATGACTCCATCTTGGCAAGGAGTTCCACAACATAACTGCATGAGTGAAGAAGTATAACTATTTGCTTTGAACTTCTCACCAGTTTAGCACACAAAGATTCACAATTAGTTTCACAGGCTTCACCACTCATTCATGCTGCATTTTGAGTAGTTTATATCTGAAACGAATGTAGAAACATTTTAAACCAAAATTGAAGATGCTTTTCTTGACAGAGCTCTGCATGAAACTCGTTGGCACTGAAGTTTTCTGTGTTTTGTCATGTTCTTATTTTGTTTTATATTTTAAAAACTTAAATATTGCTGCCAGTGAATCTTGGATTTCCAATCCAAACTGTTTTCCAGTGAGAAGGATGTGAATTTGTAAGTTATCTAGCTCTACATTTCAGACCTGTGCTAATCAGTACTTTTCAACAAAACCTTCTCTCTACAACCACCAGCAGTATAAATCCACTGTCAGTTTCTGTTGCAAACCCTACTATAAATGGTTCTTGGCTCTGACAAGTATTAAAATCACCATAATGAAATCTAAATTTTGGGTATGAGTTACTCCTTTGAAGGATGTATGAACAATCTGTTAACATTGAAAACTAAGCTGGCTCGCTAGGAGGGTTACAAACTGCCAGACATTATTCCATTAAAACTGTGCTTGGAAATCTTTGTTCTGATAGGGTTTTGGGGTTGTGTTTTTTTGTTTGCTTTTTTTTTAAACAAACAAGATTTTAAGGAAAAGCTGACAGTTTCAAATACCGCCTTTTTAATCTTCAGCTGTTTTCCATAGCTTACATGCTTTTTAGATCATAAAGAAAGAATCTATTTCCTGTTATCAGAAAATGTCTAGAATGGTTTTTCTTTTTTTTTCTTTCAAAGTTAGAAACATTACAAACTGTGCTAACCCACAGTAGCTGAAACAACTAAGTATATTGCAACTTTTCTTGGAAAATGGAGTAAAAGAGTCTAGGAATTGCTTTCCTATATATTTCTTATTTTACTGAATATTTTAACTGCTGCTTTGAAGATACCCTGTAAAACATCTTCAGGGCAACCCTTTAGGAAGGAAAGCATATCTTTTGTCATGACTGCATAATGTTTCAGTGTCTGGATAGTGAGTCTGATGTGACCTCTACTGGATTATTCTGCTTTTATAAACCTTTCACTGGTTCCTTTTGGTTTTCACAATATTTTTTTTTAATCTGCATGCATTTCTTACCATAACTGATCTCTACAGGGCTATTTGTGTTAAAGTTAGAGGTAGGTGAGTTTAACCTACACAGCTGTGCTGCCAAAAGTCATTACTGTGCAATCTGTTATGCTGTAAAAATTGGTTTTGTGCTGTTTCACTTGGGAAGTGAACTGTGGCTGGGATTGCCTGCTCTAGCAGAATAGAAGCTCTGCAGCTGCCTCACTGTGCCTGGGTTAGCAGTGCTTTGCGCTGTGCATAGTTAGGCTGCATGAGCAAAACCATTTTGGTCAGCCAGGTAAAACATCTAAATTGTAAGCTCTTTGCACCAGAAATCATGTCCACCTCACTCCTTCCTCTTCTTGCCATATACTTTTCACTCCCCTTCATAGTCCCTGTAAACTTTTGACTTACCTACTGCTGCCACTAATGACCATGAGACCAAGGAATCCTTATTGCAAATGCCGAAAAAGTGAACCAAAAGCATCTTGCAACATTGTCTTTTTACTTTTACCAGAAATGGATGATAGAAGTCAAGACCCAAGTGAAAATGGTATTCTTATCCAGAATAACACATTTTATATTGCAACGAGCTTAAATGTATATTATTTCCTGTTGCTACCTCCCTAGATTTTGTGTGGATTGTAGTTTTTTTTGGTTTGTTGGGGTTTGGTTTTTTGTTTGCTAAATTCTGTACAAAACAAAGGCAGCTCTCAATAGGCACTGCATGCATTCATTGTAACATTCAGGAAAATACTGGGAAACAATAAACTGTGCTACTACATGCTTAACCTTTATGTTCTGTCAGAACTCTTGTAACTCGTGTGACAGGGCAGGGGGCCCATCAGTGGTATCTCCTAGTTCATTTAGGGTTTGGAGTTTTTTCATGGGAGAAGGTGTCTTCCATATTACAACAAACTGTAGAAATACAGTCACACAATTTATGCTGCACCTTGAAAACCTCTCTGACACCTCGCAACTGATATCTTAAAGTCACTAATTACCATCAAGTTTAAAGAGGGATTACTGGGATCTGACATATTAAACTGCAAGAGTAGTCTGTTTGTTACCCAGGCAAGGTCCTTTTATTCACTTAGTGTTGTGGTGTACATGGTGAGGCAAGAAGAGAATAGTTCTGAGCAAAAATTTGAGTAGAAAATACTGAAATGCTGAGCTGGAATAGCTTTTTTTTTGTGCTTTAGGCCCAGCCAAACTGATTTCACTGCTTGGTCTGGGAAACTGCTCTTGAGCAAAAGAACCAAGAGGCCTGTTTGGGTCCTTTACCACTTAGGTCTGGATTACTGTTGTTGCTAAAGTAACATCTGGGATTTTAGATTAAGGGAAACCAATGCTTCAATTTGCTGATACTGGATTAACATTATATAATCTTCTGTCAATCCCAAGATTGATTTATAATGTGCTGTGTTGATCTGGAATGTAAAGTAATCATTTTTAATACATTGAATTAGCAAGTAATTTTATTGTGACCTTTATTACTTTATTAGTTTATAATAATTTCATAGTAGCTTTTTAATGTTAGTTATTTTTAAAAAAATCCATTAAAAGTGATTTATTATTGTTGATGGTAAAAAAGATCACTAACTTAAAAAATTTAAAATAATAAATTCAGGAGAATTCTAATCAACTGCAAATGCTTAATGACTGGAGAATTTAACAAGGAAAAAGCACCCCAAGAACCTCTTTCCATTTCTAAATAGGGCATTTTAACTTAACTGATATTAGGGATATAGCAACATCACATGTATTCCCAATCATAAGTTCTGTAATACTGCATGTAAAAATCATGGAATTGATAACTAATTCTTCTCATTTATCTAATGATTTGATCTTCATCTGATTAATCTGAAATTATTAAAGGCTACCTAAAGCTGTGATTTTTAGCTTAATGCCTCTTTTTCTGTCCCCAAGCCACTGTTTTATTGACTCATTTGAAGTATTCAAGAGATTAGTGGGGTGTAATATTTTTACATCACAGAAATATCCTGGTTTGACCTTATTCAAGAGATTATTATGTCTTCCTATGTCTACACAGCACAGTCCATAAAATTTTCCTTGCAAGTTTTGCATGCTTTATCTTCAGGCTTGTTGACTCCACTACAGTTAGAACTCCTCAAGGTAAAAAAATTCTTGTCCTATTATGTTTAAGCTTATCAGTTGCCTTTTATTTTGTTGATTTGGTGTTTGATTTTTTTTGTAGGTAAAAAAGCAATCAATCATTCTGAAAATGTTTGAATATGGAGCCATAACACTTTCTGCTCTTCTATGGCTTTCGCATACTGTAGTTTTCATCAAATGTTAGTATTTTCTCCCTAGTAATAAGCTTGATTAGCCAATGAAACATAAGAACATCCTATGAGTCACTAAAGCTCATGCAATTTTGTTGGTTTTCTAAGCTTTTTGGAATGACGCAGTTAAAATAAGCCTTTGGAAATAATTTAATTTGCAAATATTTTTTCAAAAGCTGTCTGAATTACGATTTTGATTAATACTGACACAAGGATAAAATAAACTTGTTTATCACAATCCATTTTTCCCAATGTTGCAGTTGTTACAGGTTGATGTGTTTACTTATTGAAACTTGCTCCTGAATGGGAAATGTCACTCTCCAATATGTTTAACTTTCTCCTTTGTCATCCATTCTTTGTCATACATTTTCCTGTGCTATACTAGGATGAACATCTGTATTATCGGGTGTCACAGACTGTTATGTATGCTAACAAAACTTGGGCAGCCTGACTATACTGTGCCTCCAAATACAGTTTCACCTGGAAGCTGAAAAATGCAGTGAAAAAGATTGTGGTAAACCTTTTAATAATGAAATACTTTTTTCTGAATCTTCATTTTTCCATGTAAAATTATAGTCTCTGTTAAAAATGAATCCGATTCTGCTAATCCATGCTTCCCTGTTTTGGCAAAGCATATGAAAATATAAAGACTATAGGGTTCTTTTTGTTGGGTTTGTTGTTTTTTTCCTTTTTCCACAACATTAAAAATATATGGTCACATCAGTCTTTCTTCATGCGTTTAATTGCAAAACTAGAGGAAAGGGAAGGAATAGAAAACGAATAATAAAACACCCTAACCTGGATATGACTAACCAGATGATAAAATACAAACATGTAATCAAAATCAATACTATGAGTTTTCGAGAACAATTTAGAACTCTATATTTATTCTTTTTTCTTGTATGCTAGCTTGCTGTTTTACTCTTTAGTGTATTTTTTGTGCTTTTGTTTCTATATTTCTCTCTTAATGCTCCTTTACAGTGCCGTGTTCTAGTCTCCATTCTCTTTATGCAACACTTCCCATTTCTCAATGCTTAATCTGCTAATTAAAGTGCTTTTTCTCTATCTAACATGAGTGGTTTTAGCTGTGAGTATGTATAAAATATTTTTCCTCCCTGTTTTCCTGCAAGTGTCCCAGTGGCCATTTCCTCAGTCTTTTCTTTCAGTATCTGAAGTTCACTAACAGGACTGTTATTCTTTCTTGAGAGAAAAAGTTTCAACTTCTGCCTTTAATGTGCCATTATATACTGAAAGTCTAACTTGTTTGTCATAACTCTGAAGAGTACTTACAGCACCCAAATCAGCTGGAGAAGCAGTAGATTTTGCCAAGTGATGTTTGTTGGTTAATTACTGTTAAACGGCAATTTTCATATCACTGTCATGAAGTTTTGACTTCTTATACTAACAATGACAAAACAATAGCTTTATTTCCTAGGATTTCCTTGGAGCATAATCCAGTATTTGCAATTATGATCTACTGATCAATATATTTTAGATACTACAGTGTGTATAGGTCTTGAGAATGGGACTTTGTCAGAAGAGAGGTTGCTGGACTTGAACTTGTTCAAATAGGGAAAATATAGATTCAGAAAGTACAGCAGGGAGAACACCTAAATGAGAAAAGTAGGTTATTGCTCAAGATGGGCTTCAAAATTGATTGAAGATAGCAGCTGAATTTATAGCTTGGTAGATATAGCGTTAACTGTGCAATAGTCACCAATGTTTCAAGTGCAAAATTCTAGGATAATCAGTCAACAGTAGAAGGTAACTGATAACTTTCTAAGTAGACCCCAAAGCCTATACAAAAAAAGATCTGTTTAAGGATTTTTCTTGTAGGTCTAGGAAAAAAGCTCAAATCTCTGTTCTGAAGTCTTGCCAGCAGCTGCTCTTCAACCATGAACAGATGTACACTGGTTATTGGTACAAAGAACTGGAGGCAAAACTGGTTTGACACTGGTCAGATCTTGGATCCCAGGGCTTGGTGCAAATCAGACACACAAACAATACCTTACTTTTGCCTGTATGAAAATAATGAATTTTTTTTTTCTTTTGAAGAGAGATTGCTGGGTTTTTTTGCCTGCTAACTACTTCTCTGGGGTATTTTTCAGCATAAGCATATCGGTATTTCCATCCCCCATGTCCTCCTGTGGAAGTAAGTAGAATCATAGAATAGTTAGGGTTGGAAAGGACCTTAAGATCCAACCAAAGATCCAAAGAATATTAATTCCAACCCTCCCTGCTATGGGCAAGGATACCTCTCACTAAGCCATGTCATTCAAGGCTCTGTCCAGCCTGGCCTTGAACACTGCCAGAGGTGGAGCATTCACAGCTTCCTTGGGCAACCCATTCCAGTGCCTCACCACCCTTACAGGAATGAACTTCTTCCTTATATCCAATCTAAACTTCCCCTGTATTTTCCATATAGTCCTAGAGTGTTACTATCTTTCTGATTTAGGATTCTTTAGTCTGAAGTTCCCTTGAAACTGCTCCCCTGTCCTCTGCTGACAGCAGTATGCTACCACATTTCCTGTCAAAACTGTCCTGTGGTTCCCATACCTGTTTGCCTGCAATGCACTGAGTCGTCTGAACAGCCCACAGACATTGTCTTGTCTAGGCAGTGTCCAAAAGACTAGGCTTATGTGTTATTATAAAAGTCCTATATACCAGAGAAGCAGAGATAACTACCCAAAACAGATGTAAATTCATGCTGTTGGCCACTTGAATTGAGAATGAGGATGACACCAATTGTCATCTGCTGTGTTACGTTGTGTTCTTGGTCTCCTTCAGTCATGCTTCCTCATCAGAGGGGCAGTGGGATTGCAGAGATTGCTTGGCAGCAGTCTCAGACCCTTCCTGTGGGGCTGTGCTGTCTGTCCTGTGCTTACTACACCAGTGGCAAACCTCTGGTCCTTGCAACTGGAGGGCAGGAATGCTTAAGCTCAATTTTGTGAAAAGATAGCTGAATAAGTAAAGAAGATGTCTTTTGAAAGAAAGAACAAAGTAAAGTGGCACCTAGGATATGCATGATGAACACAGATTGACTGAAGTATTTACCCAAATGACTACAGTTGCATGCAGATATGGTATCTATAGCTATAGTATCTGTATTAGCATGAGCATAAGAGAAGGAAGATTACATAGTAAAGTATGAAGCTTGCACTGAAACATTCCTGTTATTGTATATTTTAATGAATTTTAAAAAGGCAGTATCCAACATGGAGGATAAATAACAAACAGTAATTCTGGAAAATCACCTAAAGGTTGCCTTACAAATATATGTATAAACCCCAGAAGAAACATAGGACTAAGATCAGTACAGACATGCACTTACAAATAGCACAACAAAAATAATTTCCTTTTTCTTGCAATGCTACCTTGCTCCTTTTAAAATGTCCTAATTATTAATCAGTTTTCTTTTATCATAAAGGAATATTGATATATCCATGTTGCCTCTCTATTTATTATTCTGTTGTTTGACGCTGAGACAAAGCATTCCTGTCTTCCTCTAGTGCTAGTTCTCAAATAAATGTTGTTTAGTAATGTGAAAAACTTTCCATTTGCCCTTCACAACTCAGTGAGCTGTAAACACTGAAGTAATTGAGCCACTCTCATCCTGGTCTGCAGGTGATATGAGTGATGTATTTTATTAGCATTTAATTAAATTGCAAATATTATGCTAAACTGGGAAATTGCTGGCAAAAGTTGAATAACTGGATTAAAGTACAGCCTTGTTTAAAAGCAATAAATTAAGGGATTGTTGAGTAATCTGGAGTAGATCTATTCTTCAGCTGTCTTGAAGCAATTAACCTATGCTATGCTGCTTTAAAGAAATTAAAAAATGTTAAATAAATAAAAAATATCTCTCAGCAAACATACTGAAATCTGATGTAGCTGCAGCATTAATTTCACACCTTCCTAGTTTAGGTTAATGACTTCTGATTATAACAATGAAGATTAAATGGATCTCATTCTTTCTGTTTTAGTGAAGAGATAATATAAGCTTGCAACAATCACAGATGACTAAGATTATATATTGTTTATTAAGATTCAGGGAGGGTTGTAATAACTTCAATTTATGAAAAGTTGATTCTATTTCAGATTGGGGAGAACTGAATGATTTGATTTTGTCCCATTTCCTTGTTTGGATGTGTGCCTTAAGTCTAATTATGCAAAAGCCATGCAATATGACTTTGTTTAGAACTCTTTCCAGTGAAAATTTCTAGTTAACAGTAGAAGATACTGGCTGCTGCAGAGAATTCTGCAGCCAAATGGCAAGAGTATTCTGATGGGAAATGGGAGGCAGGAGGGTTCCAGCATCACATTTTTCATTTGAGGGATGTAACAAAAAAATTTTCTTTTCTAGGATTAGCCAAAAAAAAAAAAAAAAGAAAGAAAAAAAGTGTCCACTTCTTTGTGGAGTAGGAGGAAATCAAACTTCTGTAAGTGCCTTCATTCAGCTCTTCTTCACTGAATGCCTGGGTTCAGTTTCTGAAGACATTGCTTCCCAAATGTTAAGTCAGCCATTTGAGGATTTTTATTTTTTTATTTTTTTTTCCTGACTGTTCTAAGAAGTTCAGTCTTGGAGCTGTGTGGATAGCTGTAGATATTTTGGTGGTGTTGATGATGTCTAAATATTCGTGGGCTCCGTGATTTGTAGCTGATATCAATGAGGATCACTAGGTATTCTGCACATGCACAAACGAAGGTCTAGCAACAAAAAAAAATGGAAGTGCGCTTTTTTCATACTAAACTTGAATTCTTTTTAAGGAAGTCTGATTGTTCATACCTTCTGAAAGCCAGTTCCTTACTGCTATATATATCTGAAGAATTAAAAAATGATGGAATTCCAAACAACTTGCAGAAATTAAGTTTCCAATATCAATAGTATGAAAATTGATATTATAGGGTAGAATTTTTTGGGTGATGTAAAGTCTGTCCTTATTAGTCCTTACAAGTTAAATTCTTGTAATTATTGCGTACTTTTATACGCTAACCACAAGATTTCTATATACTTAGGAATAGCTCCAGAAGTACCAGATTGCACTGTTGATATAACAAACTGTCACAGTTTTTAAATAAACACCAATATGCAAAAGAAGCATGATTAATGTTGGCAGAAACAAGACTAATTTCTTACTGCAGCTTAGTCACTTGAAGTAAGTAATATTTAATCTTATCTATAATTTTATATACTCTTATAAAAGTTTTCAGTGAGTTTGCTGATGATAATAAAAGTACCTTTTAGGTACTTCTTACTGCAAAATTGCTGGTACATGATATGATATTTAGACAGTTGTCTTAACTATCTGAAACTGCGGGGTGCGGAGTTGAGGAACCAACAGGATCAGTAGTAACTCTAACCCAATAAGAGACCATACAGGTTAGTCGGTGCAAAACTCAACTTACAGACATATCTGTGGGCTCTACCTGCCTTACACAAAGAATACAGGTCCACGCAGATGAGCACATGCACACACACATTTTTTTTAAATTTCCATGCAGAATGTTCATGAACTCTATTTTTATGTCAGTAATGCTTACCATTAGATGGTTTTTAGTATCATTTGGAAAATGGGAGACAGTACAAATTCAGATCTGTCATTCTTACTGTGTCAAGTTATAGATACACCTATATAAATAACATGCTGCCTAGTTCTACTGTGTATGCCATGAGGTCTCCTGTGTGCATCACACAGCTGTTGTCAGCTCTGCAATTCCATCCCTAATTTGAGAGGATTAAAAATTGGATGATCTAGATCAGAGGAAAACTTAGAACTTGAGGACTGCCAGTGAAGTGGTGGGTCTGTGCAGCCCAGATTGCCAGACTCACTAGACAAGCTAAAGAAAGATCAACAAAGACATGGTTTTAGCCTAATGAGCATGCCACTAAAATGTAAGGAAAGGTCCTGGGCATTTACATAATCCAGAATACACATTTGTAAGGAGTCTTCATTAATAAAATTGAGCTGGTACTCTCCATTTTCTAAAAGGTTAAAAGAGCAGAAGCAAACAGTTAATAGTCTGAAAGCTGTGTAAATTCCTTCAAGTGTTGTTTACTTTAAATACTAAGTTCTTAGCTTACATTTTAACTGCTACTGCAGTACGAAAAATGCTTATCTCGCTGTACATGCAGATGCTTTCTACAAATGCTCATAATTCTGAACACCACATGTATGTCTGACTTGGGTGGTGGTATTTTTCACATCCTCTGAGATGAATCAAGCTAGAACATAGAATGAAACAACCAGTGAGTGTTTTGAAACAAAATTTCTATCTATATTTGAGAGCCTAATGCTTTCTTAAATAGCTAGCTAACACCTTTTTCTGTAAGCTATTCCAATGTTTTAAGTTGCTTGAAGACTGAAAAGCAAAACTCTAATAGTATTTAAGCTTTCCAAGGAATTATAATGGTTTGTTAGTTAATAAAATGCTATTTAGTGTAGCCCAAGACTAGTGTTAAAAACGTTTTTATGCTTTCACACACACAGGGAACTCTGAAAATTACAAAATCCATTTTAACTAATATGTGATAAAATGCAAGTATTAGTTGGGTTACAACCAACAATTCTTATGCTTATGAACAACTTCTTGCTGTTAAATTTACTTGCTATTACTCAATAAGTTTTCCCAAACCCAGTACCAAGATGTGAGCAAAATAAGAGTGAAGGAAGACTTGGTAGTTGCATTCATTGAAAATTCATAGTGCCTATGCACTTATGATTGCATAGGCACTATGATTCTATTAGTTGAAGAAAAGATTTCTTCTTTATGATTCTCTAGCAATACCTCCTTTCAGGTCTCTACTACTTAGCTTCTCTTTTTGAAGACCTTGTTACTTCGGTAAGCTGTTTTCCATAGACAGGCCATATCTGATATTTAATCTGTTGCAACAGCAAAAAATTACAACTGTTCTTCTAGTTATACTTTTTAAAATATTCATTGTGTATCCTATGTAAGTTTACAAAATGGAAAACTCAAAAAGAAAAGGTGTTAAATATTTCATCCAAGATAATTTTTTACTTCAGACTTGTGACTACATAGGAAAGTGATATTCTAGATTGTCTTTAATGATTACAGTAAATGCTACGTTGAAATGTTAGCGAGTGTAGCTCATAAGTTTCTCTTTGTGGAAATGTATTCTTGTCCTAACATTGTCATCATTCTTCATATACCTTTTATTGACTGCAACAAGACTCTTAGAAACACATAATCAGACATAGTCAATAAGCTCTGCTTGAAGGTTTGCTGTTATGCATTGGCAGAATGCTAATTTATTTAACTAGGCTTTATGCCTAAATGCCACACAAGCTGTATGTTTCCCTTGCTTGGGAAACAGAACTTGCATTGGACCAGATGGAGAGCTGGAAACCTGAGGCACCCGTATAGAGAACTTGTGGGTAGAGGTGATTTCTTCTTTGCACAGTTAATTAAATTGCTGGTATATGCAGGAGTTGAAACTGCTGGGAGTAGGATTGCCTCATAGAAAACTTCTTTACGCTAAAAGAGAGAAGGGTGACAGAAGAGTTCAGGTAGACTGGATTGCATTTCATTCCCTAATCTGCTTTTTGAATGAGATAACTGCGGTGTACTCTGCATCTAAACTGCTTGAAAAAAAAATTATTTGCAGATGTCACTAGAAACAGTGACAGAAACCAGAGTGGATAAACCTACAAGTACCAAAGGTGATCATCCTCTGCTTTGGTTAACCAGCAGTGTAAAAGCAGTAACATGCCCTAAACGTGGTTAGTTGCTTGCCCTGATGTAGCATAAAACATCCAATGAACAAAACCACTAATTTGAATGTCTTTGTTCATTAGGAAAAAAAAAAAAACAAACTTTAATTTTAGAGCTCAGTAGGATAAATTGCTACAGAAAAAATAAATAGTTCTTTTAACACTGGCTCATTTGTGGCTTGTCCTTTTGTTTTTGCCAAAGGGTTGAGGGTTTTGGTTTTTTTTTTCATCAATGAAATATTGTGTATTCCAGTTTTGATGTTATTCCAAAACGTTCAGTAAGATCTGCTAAGGATTACTGAGACTCCATCTGTTCACACAATGAATAGAAAATACTGCAGATGATAGTGAGCAGATGTATCCTGCCTATTACAGTCTTGCTCAAAACCACTGAAATATTGTATTGAAAAGGCAGAAACATTTTAGTTCTATACAGCTTCCTCCTGTATTTGCCAGACTATATATGTGTCTGACAGGCATCTCAAAATCATTTTACTCTTCTTTAACAGACTCCAAATTGTGTTTCCTGGGGGGTTTATTTGTTTGTGTTTTATTTTACTTTTTCTTGAAAGTAACATTTTTCACAGCCCAGAACAGAAGTCAGTTTCACATCCAATCTGTAATGGCATGTGGTATTTTAGGAAGTTAGTGCCTATGACATAGTTTGGGCATGGTGCCAGGCCTCAGCCTAACTGGACCTGTTGGGCCCATGGACAGAGGAGGTGTGTAGGAGCTCTGCAGGATGTGTTTTCCCAGCCATACCTGAGCAAAAGACTTGAGTGTCCTTGAAGGGGTTGATGGTCCAGGGAATGGTCCCCTGCTCTGCTGGGGCTGCACCTGTGAGGGGAACCCATAAGGTTCAACAAGAAATGTGTATTAATAGGGGAGAGTTTCCAGGGTCAAAGCAGAGACTGAAGGTTTGACACTAGTCGTAATTCTGAGTTTTTAATAAGATATGTAATTTGTGTCTACTCTGACTGCTTTTAATTTATTGATATTGCCCCGTCTTATGTAGAATATGTATATGTAAGTGGGTTTGATGGTGATTTCACTAATCACTGTTTTGTTTGCCAAGTATGTCTTAGTTTTTGCAATATGGATCTGGTAGAATTTGCAAATAAATAGTCCTGCCACTCAACAGTCTCAATAGGTTTCCACTTGGTTGTGTCTGATGTTTTCATTGGGTGATTGTCACTGTTAGATTTCTCCAGGGAGATTTGTGATTTGAATTTAAACTTAAAGAAGAATTTTCTCTTGGCAAGGTGTGCAGTAGAGGAGGAGTTGCACACACTCTGGTTTCTACTTCTGGGACTTAACAGTGTTTCTTAACGTATTCCTTGCTCTCATGCCATTTGAAAGAAAAATCTCCGTTTTTTTTCTCCAATTGAACTTTCACTTTGTGAGTTGTCAAGGGCCTTTCTGTTTCCAAGCATCTTTGCTTGGTTCTGTTGGTTTTTTGCTTTTTGTTTTTGTTTTGCTTTTCATTTTTTGTTTGTTTGTTTTTCCTGAGAAGCGCAGTTGGTTGTATGATTTCAGCTCTCTATTAGCTCAATAACATGATTTGGTGGTATGTAACCCCTCATTAACTGAACTAGTAAACATAGAAATAGATGCAGAAAGGACTTAAGCAAACAGCATCTGGATAACCTCACAGCAGAGAGATTCAAAAACTTATTAAAAGTTATGTTAGCAGGTGAAAAGATTAAAAAAGAAAAAAAAAACAACAAAAACCAGCCCATGGGAACAGATCTGCTTTAATCTGTGTGTGACTGTTACCACCTGCTGAAGCCAACATGCTGTGCTCCATTTTGACTTAATCACAGAGAACTGTATTATTTTTTTCCCTGTACCATTTAGATGATAAATGGCTGTCATCTGCTTCACAGGGGTAAACGGCACTACCTTTCAGGCTTGGAAATGTGGGCCCTTGAATCCCAGATGAACAGAGCTTCTAAAATGTAACATTTCATCACAGCTGGAGAACTTCCTACTTCCCAACAAACAAAATTATTCAGGACTATTTTCCTACTACATTAAAACTATGTGAAAACAGGTATCTTGCAGTAGGTTTGATTCAATATGTTTGTGAAGAACACATAAATTTATAATCTATACAAGAGTTTGAAGCAGCTTGTTAAAAAGATAATAAATTTGCAGTTATATTGCAAGTGAGCATCTGGAACCTGAAATTTAAATAATCTAATTTCTATGCAAAATGTTACTGTTACCAGTTTTTAGTCCAGTAATTGCCCTTTGATATCAATGAGATTATAACATTATTAATTTTTATTTAGTCTTTTTTAAATGGTGGATGTTCAGGGACTCTTCAAATTCTGGTTTTGTGGTGATACTGGTCAAGCCATGGTAAAGATGCCTTTTCACTCCAAGTGAGCAATGTGTTTTATTAAGTTAGATAGCAGTTCTTTGAAAAGTATTTATGGAGTGCAATTTGTTTATTCGCATAAACTGCTCAAGAGATTTTTTTTTTTTGCTCAGTATTATATATTCTAGTGGTATGGCTATTATATGAATAGGAACAATATAACACCACTAATTCTTTTCAGTTTTTCTCTTGGCTGTATTGAACTTATTTAGCTATGGTTTTGATGTACAGATCTATGACAACGCACGTTCACTGGTTTCTCTGCCTGTGGGTGTGGGGATTTTGTGGTTTCAAGGCACTGTCTCTGTAATATAAGCTGTATGGTCCTTCTAGGTATTATTCTCTGTTATGTTTTATTCAGTAAATGAATCATATCAAAGTTCTGAAAAATATATAATGCCATCTCTCAGGATTTTATGAAAACACTTTTTTTTTTACCCACAAAGGCTTACAAAAAATGAGTAAGTTTTTGACAAACATTATGGTATACTGTATAATAGAGAGGTGTGATTACTTAAGGTAGCCTGCAGTAATAAGAAATCATGTTTCAGTCTCCTTGAATTTTTTTTCTCAAATATAAGCTCAAAACTGCAATGAACACCTTCCCCTTTGTGAAGTTCAGTCAAAACTGCTTTCTTGTTTCAATGTAAGATGGAAAGGATATGTACATTTCTTGAGTTGATTTTTAAATAGCTTTGGTAAACATTACCTCTGTTTTTCTGAGGAAAAAGGTAACAGTAATAGTCAATACCTTTATTAAGATATGTTAAGAATTAGTCCAAATCCAGATCAGAGCATTGTAACCTATGTCTTGCCCAGCTTTAGTTGGACAAAATCCTTCATAGAAAGGTATATTCTTTGGGTCAGTTCTTTATTGCCGATGTTGAAAAATGAAAGTGAATACTTAAGAAGAACAAAAGGTGGTAATCATTCATGTAGTTCCCATTGTGAAAGTGACTCCAGCTGAGGGATTTCACTGAAAACCAAAAGAGAAATATGAGTATTTTCTTCTAATTTCCTGGAAAATAGAATTCTTGAGTAGTCAGCCAAATTCTGATTGCTTGCTTCTCATGAACTGGATCCTGCAAATCCTTCATTATGCTGGAAATCCAGTAAATCTCTAGGAATGGAAAAATAAATTGGTGATTAAAACTGATGCATGGAAAGCAAATCTGACCTCTACCCACGGGTTTTTGTCTGCTTCATTTTGTGATCTAAATGTTTCTGAGCCTGTGTTTATACCTTTGGTCTCTGCTTCATGATGAATGTGAGACTTCAGGATAACTTCTGTCATTTCTATTTACTGCTGGTAGAACTTGGCCCTTAACTTAATCCCTTATCTGAAGACCCAATGTAAACAGACTGTATGCAGTCATACCTCCTATGAAATGTCCTCTGAATGCGTCCTAAGATCTGATTATAGGGAACTTGGAAGGTGATTTTCATGGAGCATCTATACTTATTTAACATGATGTACAGCATGATGTGCAATTAATAAGTATGCATAGGATATTACCAATGGAATGTACTGCTATGCTTCAGAGGTCCAACAATTATCAAGACCACAGTAACACCCCATTTTTCATGGTATTTTTTTATGTATATAAAGTTATGCCAATACAGGTGTATTGTGTTATCCCTGTCCCAAGGAAGTGTGATAAACCACAAATTTACATAATCTTCAAGATTAAGACAAAAATAAATCCAAGATTACATCAGCAACTTTTTATTTCATTAATTAGGTGCTTTAAAAACAATACATATGTTGCTTAGGGTTTATTTTTTCATCATTTTCAGCTAATCTGACTACTGTGATACTTTCTTCAAAGATCTGTATCTGCAGAAGAATATGTCACTATGGTCTCTGCATGTTTACTATTGAAGAGATTGAATAAAAAAGCTAGCATGAAAAGCTCATGCTGAACATTTTCAGTGACTTTTGTTCATGGCTGCTGTAGCTATAACCCACTGTGTCTGAAAAATTGTAGATGAAACTGACAGAACAAAACACGCAGTAATTTATGAGAACTAGATACTTAGTCCTAAGGCTATAATTACTACATAATTGCTAATATTTCCACTAATTCTGCTGTAACATTTTGGTTGTGCTATTTTTCTGACAGTCTAGTAATAACTGAAAAGTTAAAATATTGATACTTTGTTGGATTTGTTTTGCCTGTTAACATTATGGTACTAATAAGAAAGCTTTATTATAGTAGGCTGTGCAAACACCTCTAAAATACTTCTGTTCAGACTCCACCTCTTTTTCGTTGTGTTCTTACTGTATCTTCCTCAGTCCCTACAATGATAAATGTGAAAGTCTGAAGAGGATAAATTGAATTCTCTGAGATCATAAGTTAGATCAGTGGGAGAAAGATAATAATAGCAATAATTCAAACTTCTTTCGTGTGACAAAACTAGATCTCAGAAAGCTACATTTTTCTATAAAGAAGCATAGCTTCAATATACAGATCAACAAACGAAAGCCAGAAGTGAAGTATTTGCTCAAAGATAGCAAGAAATACTGGAACACAAAGTGGAAAAGAGCCTACAGTTCTGAGTACATTTTAAGCACTCCTGTCAATAAACAACCACATCCTGTCTTTTCTTCATTGTTCATTTCTAAAGGCATGCATTTTTAACACCTAAAATTAAGTAGTTGAAGAAGACTACATCTGGCTGGCAAATGGTCACCAGTGGTGCTCTTAAGGGCTCAGTCCTAGGGCCAGCTCTGCTTAATATTTTTATCAATGATCTGGATGCGGGAGTTGAAAGTGCCATTAGAAGTTTTGCTGATGATATCAAACTGGGAGGTGCTGTTGACTCTCTTGAAGGATGAGAGACCTCCAGAGCAATCTAGATAGATTGGAGCATTGTGTAATCATCATGAAATCTAAGAAGTCCAAGTACAGGTTTCTGCACCTGGAATACAGTAATACCAGGCACAAGTATAAATTAGGAGAAGAGGGACTGAAAAGCAGCCCTGCAGAAAGGGATCTGGTGATGCCAGTTGACAACAGGCTCAATACAAGTGTAGCAGTGTACCCTGACAGCCAGTAGGGCAAACCACACTCTATGGAGCATCAAACATAGCAGAAGCAGCCAAGAAAAAAAAAAAAAAAGTGGTTATTATCCCACTGTATCCAGCATTTCTGTGGCCTCAGCTTGAGCACTGTGTGCAGTTCTGCATCCCATAGTTTAAGGAGGACATTCTGGTACTCAAATGCATCCAAGATGACAGCAGTAATGCTTTTGAAAGGGTTGGAAGGAATGTTCTGTGAGGAGTAGCTAAGGACTATGGGCTTGCCTAGTTTGGAGAAAAGGAGGCTGAGCCTTGCTCTTTACAGCTTCCTAAGGAAGGGAAGTGGAGAGGGGGAGTGCTGATCTCTTCTCCTGGGGGTCCAGAGATTGGACATATGAGAATGGCTAAAAGCTGCACCAGGGGAGGTTCGGACTGGACTTTAGGAAGCATTTATTTTCCAAGAGGGCAGACAAACGGTGAAAAAGGCTTCCTGGAGAGGTGGTCGATGCCCCAAGCCTGTCAATATTTTGAGACATTTGGACAGTGCCCTTAACAACCTGCTGTAACATTTGGTCAGCCCTGAAATGGTCAGGCAGTTGGACTTGGTTGATCACTGTAGATTCTCTTCCAACTGAAAAATCCTATTGTACTGTATATAGAATCATAGAATAGTTAGGGTTGGAAAGGACCTTAAGATCATCTAGTTACAACCCACCTGCCATGGGCAGGACACCTCCCACTAAAACCATGGCACCCAAGGTTATGTCTAA